>JAOCPT020560130.1:0-10958 GCA_026546935.2 Palythoa grandiflora | reverse complement strand
TGCTTTGTTTGCCCCCTGGCAATCCCAGAAACCCTTTCAAACCCTATGGGGGACTGGGAACCGGTAAATCATTCATTTTAAAAATTGATATTTTGTTGAGTTAAAGTTTGCCCGTTCGGTTTGAAAGCGTAAAGTTATATACTGAATTTCAGTAAGACAGCAATAAACAATATATTATTTTGTTAAGTTCAAGGTTTTCTTTTGACTGACCGTTAGAAAAAGGTGGTAGAGGGATTACAAAATGGAAGAAAGTAAAAAATGTTTTGAGACATGTTGTAGTGTAATTCTACTTTTTAAGTGAAAGAAATTTAAATGGTGTATGATTAATTGTGTTTGCAGAATTTCCCATCACTTTTCTAATGGTCTGTCTCCAGTGGATACATATGGTATCATGTACTTAAAGGAAAGATTGTATTTGTGTTGAACTTTTTATATTTTGTTGTATTATAGATCTATGTAATCTTTACTGTCTGTTAATTATTAATAAACCTACTTGAATAAAAGGGTTGTTAACATTACAATTGTCTCCAGTTTTTGGTACCCTAAACAGAGTGGAGATAATTGCTTCTCAGTTATCTTAAAAATGGCAACTATTTTAAAGCTTAACCCTTCGACTTTTGAAGGCCACGCGCGCAGTTTCCTTCGAGTTCTGGAGCAAAATTGCAGCATCGTGGGTGTTTTCAACTCAAAATCAAAACATATTTGCGCAGTAGAAATTGAAGATTTTTCACATAGGAAAAATTATTAAATCCAATTGTCAAAATGTTTATCTATTGAATTTGAAATTTTCTATACCAAAAATATTCAAAATACCTCTACAATATTCAGTGAAAATTCAGATTTATAAAATGCTTACATGTTTCTGCCATTTTGCGATGAAGGTTAAACTAAAATTAAATGAGCAAAACTGTTCAAATAAAAAAACTGAATGCGTAAAAAGTGTGAGCTAAGATTACCGCTTATATTCTAATTCAAGAATTTTCATTCAAAGAATAAAAAGTATAAGAAATTTGGTTTTATTCACGCAAAGACTCCACGCAAATGTTACCAATGTCGCCATGTTAATTTCAAAATCATTTGGCAAAGTTGAATAAATAAAAAAAATTAGTTCATATTTTTGTGTTTCCAAACTTATATTTGTAGAAAACATAAAACTGAAGGTTACTTGCAAACATGACAGTAATTTTATTTTTAATTCCGATTCAAAGTTCAGCGATAAAATTGTTCGCAAATAATTTTGCATGTCTGCGCAAAGTAGACCACACGTGGAGTTTCGAAAGTCAACAAGTTTTTGCAAGGTTTTTATGCTATTAGCTTTAAAATATAAAAGCCAAATTATGCCATAAAACGTTGACAAATTTAATAATATTCTTTCATTACTTATCGTAAAAATAACAACAGTCACTAATAAAAAGAAAATTAAAGTTTCTGTAACAACCCCGGTTTTCAGAAGTGTTGTTCTTGACCATTATTGCTTTAAAAACGACTTGTCTGCTTCTTTTATCTCGGACAAAATTTTTTCTTTTGTCCAAAGTTAGAGGAAACCTTTATAAATACAAATACATTGCAATAATTATAAATTTTGTTGAAGTTTCACCTTGAAATTTCAAGATCAGCTGACCAAAATGCTAAACAATCTTGCCACGGTGTGTCTTTTCCACGTTTTTCAATTGATTTGCATTAAAACTTAGTCAATAACTTTAGTCTTTTATCCTTAAAGTCCAACTTCATTTTCAACAACGAGGGCAGTGTGCACCACCGCCATATTGAATTTACGGTCACAAAGTCAAATTTCAACTCTCATTATCTCCCTCGTTTTACCAAAATCATATGCTCAGTTAGTGTATTTTGATTGGCTATTTATTGTTCTAAAAGAAAATAACAATGGAAACAAATCAAAGAGTAGACGGGGTAGGTGAGAAGGAAAAAATTGGAGCTGGTTGACCGGTTAAGCCGCTTGCTTCAGGAAAAACGGAACATTTTTACTGGCCGTTTTGGCCGGTTCAGGAGCCGAAGGATTAATTTTATTTTGAAAAATAAAATTTATCTCAGTCAATCCTTGATTCCCGTAATAAACCTTAAATAACACGACGGTGTCTCGCAACTTTGGAGTTTACTTCAAAATCACTATTCAAAACAACATTTGAGATAAAATTGTATTCTTAATTTTCATAATTTTAATTTATTGACAAAACCTGATCTGTTGGCGAGCTGTTTGTTTTGCAACAATATGGAGGCATCTTCATGTCAACTGACATATTTTGAGTCACTTTGTCTTCATATGCACATTGAATTCGGTTTCAATTTAGTTTATAAGCAAATTTTATGAAAATCTGCATTTAATAGCAACAGTAAAGAACATTTCCATCATTTTTAATACAAACGTTTACCGCCTAAAAAACTTTTCTTTCGTCATTATTTGATTTCAAGATGTTAATTGAATTTTGACACAACATTCTATTCTGTTATTGTAGAACTAATTTTTTTGTGACCGACCGGCCCTGAAATTAAAAAAAAAAATTAGTGCTCCGAAAAATTGAATTAATAACATTGTGAGCCCTTAGTTGATCGTAGTCACTGCACAGCTGCCCTCATGGGTAAAGAACATGCGCCAGTCCATCTAAGGTTCCAACACGTACAATGATTGGCTAGTTTCGCCATTGCAAGAACAACACGTCGCACTAATCCGAGTGACTAAAGTTTTGGTATTACAAGGACAGTCTTGTGCTTCGTTACTCTTGCCTTTTGAGAGAAAGATGAAGTACAAACCTTATCACATCAGCGAAAATTTCTTGACTCGTCAGAGAGCTCTGTTTAAAAGCAAAAGACGAGGAGATAGCCTGCGTGCTGTTAACACGGACCTTGTACACGGGTCTAGCACCTGGAGGATGCAAAATCGCGTACAATTTAGAGTGAAACTAACGAGAACTTTATGCGAGAATATATCAGAAATTATAAGCAACTATGACAATTTATATGAAAGAAGGAGAAAGCTCTATACACGTAAAAGGCTTCGCAGTATTCACGGATTTCAAGATGATCTTGGGAACAAGTCAAAGGTCAGTAACACTTGTAATTTTGAAATATGTCATAGGCATTCAAAAAAGGCAACTAACACTATTTCATCAACAAAAAGCAATGATTATGCAAAATTAAAATGTGATCTTTTACCTTTACAAAAAAACAAGTATTCTGACGCTTTCGGTAGAAGTAGATCACGAACGACATACTTAGGTCGTGCTATAATAAGACGTGATCGTGAACCATCCAGAATTCCTATGAAAAAGTTAGTTCATTTAATGTGCAAAAGAAGAGAAAGGCGTAAAATAAAAAGCTTAATTAGGAAGTTAATTCCTAAATCATCAGCTTTGCACAATTTGCTCTCCACGAGATACCGTAAATATGTCGTCCTTCACAAACTGAAAAATACAAAAATGTGGCAATTTAGGAAGCCTTCGCGTGCTAGCGCTAGGAAAATACAAAACTCTATAAAGAAAGAAATTTTCAAGAGAAGGCTGGAAATGAGAAATAAACATACTTGTAGAACAAAAAAACACAAATTGTTAAGATTAAACAACGTTAAGATTGAAACTAGTAAATGCAATATGCAAAGACTAAAAACATGTGACAAAAGTTTCCTGTTTGTATGCGGTGATATTGAGCTAAATCCAGGACCGTCGAATATGTCAGTGTTGACTGAAAGACTAGCTCGCATAGGACGCCAACCAGTAAGCATTGTCGGTGATGGTAATTGTTTCTTTCGTAGTGTAAGCCATCAACTTTACGGAACTGAAGATTGTCATCCTCAAATAAGAGCTCTTGCAATTCAACATTTAATAAACTTCCCAGAATATTTTGTTGAATATATTGTTGAACAATCATGGTTGCGTTATTTACAGAATATGTCAAGGCTAGGTACATGGGCAGACCATATTGTTATACAGGCAGTTGCCAATACAAACAATTTACGAATTAACGTCACAGAAACTGCACTAAATTTCTCTGAATCAACAGTTGTAAGCCCTATTTACATTCGAACTGAAAATCAAGAACAAGGAAGTAATGCAAGGGATATTTTTATAGGACATCTTGATGAACTACATTATGTATCAACCTCACCCATCACGCCTCGTATCATGCAATCTGTTAATTCACAAATAACAAATGAGACAACATATGATAAATCAACAGCAGACTCACAACATTCCCAATCTAATAAAACTTTTTCAAAGCTGAAGGAAACTGGCTCAACAAAAATTTTAGAAAAAAGGAAATTATATATGAAGGAGTACATGAAAAATAGAAGAAAAGAAAATGCATTCAAAAAGAGAGAAATTGATAGAAAAAAGTCATATAATAAAAACTATAAAAATTCAAATCCTGAAAAAATTAAGGAATCTTGGTCAAAAGCCTCTACAAAATACAGAAAATTAAATCCTGATAAGGTTAAGGAATCATCCAAAGCATCAACTACGACTTATAGAAAATTGAATGCCGAAAAGATTAAGGAACTATTTTAAAAAGCCACTGCAAAATACATGCATGACAAACCTGAGAAAGTTAAACAATCTAAAAAAGAGCTACTGCGTCATACAAAAAATCAAATCCTGAAAAGTTTAAGGAATCTTGCATCAAATCAACTAAATCCTACCGTCACACAAATCCTGTAAAAGTTCAAGATACTCAAAAAAAGAAATATATGAAAAGAAAACAAGTTTATATTGAGAATGAACATACAGTTGGACAAAAAATGTTTAAAAGTACCTCCCACGGCCAAAGTACTAATCTCTTTAAAAATTTTGAAGAAAGTTCTATTGATACAAGGTTGCCAGCTTGTTCCCCAGGAACAGTACTAAAAGCCATTCAACAATTTCATAAGAACATCGCTGTTAGACCAGAATATATTTGTACATCTTGTGACCAACTGTGGTATAAATCATCTGTGACTGAATGCAATCCTTCTTTATATAAATCATGTTCAAAAGAAATTCTTGATTTATGTCTTACTGGTCTTAAAAGCATTAATAACATGGAATGGATATGTGGTACTTGTCACTCAAACCTAAAACTTGGAAAGTTGCCAATGTGTGCAAGGGCAAACAAAATGACTTTCCCAGAAAAGCCTAATGTCTTAAAGAATTTAACACAACTTGAAGAGAGATTAATATCGCCTAGAATACCTTTCATGCAAGTACGAGAATTGCCCAGTGGAGGGAATTAAGTATTCATGAAAATGTTGTTAATATTCCTGCTGATGTTAATACAACAGTTAGTATTTTGCCAAGACCAATTAACGAGTCACAAACTATTCCAATAAAATTAAAACGACGTCTCGGATACAAACACCATTACCAATTTCAGAATGTTAGACCTGCAAAGGTTTTAGAGGCAGCTCAATACTTGGTCAATACCAGTGAAATATTTCAGAACGAAGGAATCCAGGTCTCGGATAATTATGTATCTAATACAATTAATAATGAGGAAGACTGGTCAGAATTTATTGCTAAAACAACCAATGAAACTTCAGGCAACTTATCAAATGATTTCCAAAATCAACAAACAGAGACTCAACTAAGCAACGACTCTCTTGATAATGACACTGATGATGAATGGTGTGAAACAACTGAACGACCATCAGGCAATATGGATACATTATTACAAGAACCTGACATTACTCAAGATGGTGATAAGATTATTAGTTTTGCACCAGGAGAAGGAAATAGACCACTTAATATTTTTTTGGATAAGGATTCTGAATTTCTATCTTTTCCCACCATTTACTGTGGTAAACGGCAAGCTGATAACAATCAAAGACGTGTACCTGTTCACTATAGTACTATTTGTAAATGGGAATTACGAAGTCAAGATAGAAGAGTTGCTCAATCTGTTCCAAACATTTTTTACAAATTAAAAAAATTACAGATCAGACAAATTCAAGGAAGTGCAAGTTTATCATTGCGTAAATGTAAGACCAAAGGTAAGATCTATACAGCAGGAGATTTGAAATCAGAAAGTTATGTTAATAACTTAATCAATTTAGATGAAGGATTTAGAGTTTTAAGAAATTTATGTGGTTCCCCTCCATACTTTGAAAGATGTAAGAAAGATCTATTTGCAATGATCCGCCAACTTGGCAATCCTACATCGTTTTGTTCATTTTCTGCTGCTGAAACGCGATGGATTCATTTGCTTAAAATTCTTGGCCGTCTTATAGATAAAAAGACTATACTGACGATGAGGTTCAACAAATGACTTGGCAAAAGAAGTCTGAACTGATACAGAAAGATCCAGTAACATGTGCACGAAATTTTGAACATATGGTTCAATTATTTATTCACAATTTTATTAAAAGTTCATGTAATCCCATTGGAGAGGTTGCTGACTTTTTCTATCGTGTTGAATTCCAGCAAAGAGGTTCTCCACATATCCATGGATTATTTTGGATAAAAAATGCACCTGAGTATAATAAAGATTCCGAGGAAGATATTATCAAGTTTGTTGATAGTTACATTTCATGTAAAGCTGGCTCAGATGGTTTAGTTGAACTCATAAATTTACAAAGGCACAAACACTCTAAAACATGCAAGAAAAGAACAAATGCTGTAAACAGATTTAATTTTCCTTTACCAACAATGCCCAGAACTTGATGATTTTACAGCCTTGGTCTGAAACAGAACTTGACAAAAATGTCGTGGATATTTTGAAGAAAAATTTAGAACAGATACGTTCTTTATTAGACTCTATCGTAAATGATGACCTTTGATGAATTTCTTGAAAAGTTAGATTTATCGGAGGCCCAATATTTAAAAGCTATAAGACTTTCTCTTAAATATAACACTTTGTTATTAAAACGATCACCAGCTGAGATAAGAATTAACTGTTACAATCCAAACTTACTCAAAGCTTGGCAAGCTAACATGGATATTCAGTACGTATTAGATCCTTATGCTTGTGCTGTTTACATCCTTACATACATTACCAAAGGTCAAAGAGGAATGAGCAAGTTACTTCGTAAGGCATGTGAGGAAGCAAGACAAGGCAATAAGAATATTGTTAACCAGATCAGACATATTGGTAACAAATTTCTCAATGCTGTTGAAATATCTGCGCAAGAGGCTGTCTACTTAGTAATGCAAATGCCTTTGCGACGATCATCTCGAGAATTCCAATTCATCAATACATCTGACCCAGATAACAGAACATTCCTCTTAAAAACCATGGAAAAAATTAAAGAACTTCCTGATAATTCTGTTGATATTGAATCAGATAACATTATTAAAAGATATCAGAGAAGACCAAAGAAATTACAAAATTTATGTCTGGCTGAGTTTGTGGCTTGGTTCAATCATAAACATGACAATAATCAACAAACTAAACATAAATCAAATTCATCATTAATAGAAGATTATCTTTCAGAGAATAATTTTGATGATAATGTAGATGATGATCTGCCTCATAAAGAACAGAAAATGTTTGAAAATGATGAATATGAAATGAAAGGTGGAATAACCTTGGTGAAGAGACAAAAAGCAAGAATAATACGGTCAGTTAGATTTAATAAAAAGAATGATCCAGAAAATTATTGTAGAGAACAGATAATGCTTTACACTGCTTGGAGAAATGAAAGTACAGATCTTCTGAAAGACTTCCAAAATTACCAGGATCGGTATGAAATTATCAAAGATCAGATACAACAAAAAAGAAAACAATACGAGAACCACACTGAAATTCTTGATCAGGCACTGCAAGATATTGAAAGTGAAGAAAATCTTGTAGCTCCGAATACGCAGTATAGAGATGAACAAGACAGAGAAATTGGCACGCGAGCAAGCGAATTATTTGGATGTTTTGATCCTACAAATGATAAACAGCATGCCCAATATGACTTGATAAATGATATTGGTATATATCCGCGAACAAACGATGATGAAGAACTTGTAAAAAGGCTTAATGATACAGACTTTAGAAAAATGTCCAGTCACTTAATGTTGGACAAAAAGAATTCTTTTTACCATGTTCTTAACTGTATGAAAACTGATAAACTGCCAATAACACTGTTTTTAAGTGGAGGAGCTGGTGTGGGTAAAAGTACTGTTACTAATGCTTTGTATGAAGCTCTTATAAGATTCATAAATTCTCAACCTCAGAATGATCCTGATGTTGTTAGTGTCCTAAAAGTAGCTCCAACAGGCAAAGCTGCTTTTAACATAAGAGGAAATACACTTCATTCTGCATTTAAAATTCCTGCAAACAGAGGATTTGATTATTGTACGTTAGATAGAGACCGATTAAATACGATAAGATCTCAATTAAATAGACTTAAAGTTATTTTTATGGACGAGATATCAATGGTAGGCAGTGGGATGTTTAATTTTCTTGACTTACGATTACAACAGATCATGGGTACAAAGGAACCATTTGGCGGTCTTAGCATTATAACCGTTGGTGACTTATTTCAACTAAAACCTGTATTTGATAATTGGATATTTGAGAATTCAAAGAATGGTTATGCTGCATTAGGAACAAATCTTTGGCTAAATATTTTCAAATGTTTGAATTATCAGAAGTTATGAGACAAAGGGAAGACAAAGACTTTGCTGAAAATTTAAATCATATCAGGGAAGGAAATCATACTGAAGCTGATATAGAGGTCTTGAAACAAAGGACTTTAAACATAGTCAACAGCATCTTGACTATCCAATATCTTTGACCCATTTATTCAGTACTAATATAGCAGTTGATCAATATAATCATGACGTTTTTCAGAAATCTTCAAATGAGAAAGTCCACATTAAAGCAATTGATATTGTACTTGGAGATTTATCTGATGACTTAAAAGAAAGACTCAAGAAGCAAATCCCAAATGATCCTTCAAAAACCATGGGATTGTATTCAGTATGTTCAATACTTAACGAAGCAAAGTATGACCTCACAACAAACGTATCAGTTGTAGATGACAAATGGTGCTGAATGTATAATCAAGAAAATTGATTACCGAGTAGAAGGTTCATCAAGACCAAGTATCATCTGGGTTTTATTTCAACAACAACATATTGGGAACGATTATCGCAGAGAATACTCCTATCTCTACAATCAAAGTATAGAGAAAATGTGGGTTCCAATTCTTGAGATAAAAAGACAGTTCATAAAAAACAGAATACAGGTTCTTCGCAGACAGTTTCCTTTGAGACCAGCTGCAGCCAAAACTATTCACCGTTGTCAAGAAGATACATTAAATGAAGCTGTTGTGGACCTTCCATCCTTAAAGCGAGAGCACATGCATTATGTTGCACTTAGCAGACTTAGAAGCCTTTCTGGATTACATATTCTTAATCTGAATGAAAAGAAAATAGCTGTGAGCAAGAAGGTACGAGACGAAATGAAAAGACTAAGAGAAAATTCTATACTTGAAAGTCATCTTCCATTTCTCTATAAAGATACCAGTGAGACATTTAAAGTATCTTTCCAAAATGTGAGATCATTGCATCTTCACATTGCTGACGTAATAAGTGATTATAATGTAAAAGCAGCAAATATCAATATGTTTGTAGAAAGTGCTTTATTTAGTAATGACAACAATGAATTGTATCAGATACCAGGATTTCATCTATATAGAAATGACTTTAACCCGGATGGTACTAGAACACCTTATGGAACTGCCGTTTATGTAAAAGACAATATGCAACTAATCTTAGAACCTTCAAGGTGCAACTATAATCATGTAGAAATCACATTGCTCAAAGTAAACAAGCCAATAAATAATTTACATATTGTAGCAATTTATCGCTCCAAATCAAAAGTAAGAATTTCAATGTTCATAGATGCTTTAAAACATTTGCACTCCACATATATAAAAGATCCAAATATTCCTGTTCTAATTCTTGGTGATTTTAATGTTAATCTTTTTGAAAACACATCCGACAAAAATACGCTTTGTAAGTATTTAATCGAAGAAAGGCAATATGTGCAACTTATTAGCCAAGTGACAACTGACTATAAAACACAAATTGATCACATATACACTAATATCCCTGAAAGAGTACAGAGTAGTGGTGTTTTAGAATCATACTTTAGCGACCATAAGCCTATTTCTGTTTCACTTCTTTAATATTCAAGTTTCATTAAAAAATACTGATAGTTAATATGTAAAAAACACAGATCACTATTTTGAGACAGTCAGAAACTAAAAAAACTTATTCATCAAACAGAACATAAAATCTCCACAAAACTGAATACACTGACTGAAAGATCCTTACCCATAACCAATTGGAGGATCCATGCCCTACTTACTTAGGACAGAAGATTTTCCCGTGGTGACTTCAAGCCTTTAACAAGGTAAGCTTTTTACTCGTGCAAGAAGGCAACGACTTAAGGGGTGGACTCCGTTTCTTTTTCTTTTTTCTTTTTTGTAAAAGAAGTAAAAGCGCAACTCTACGTTACTATGAATACATGTGCTTAAGTTAAAATATATCAAGCCAGGATCACTGGGTTCTGCATGTGGGATCTGATTGTTATTACATAAGAACTAACAACTTACTTTCGTTTTTATTTGTTGTTCTACTTGTTTTTTTATAAAAATGAATCGGTCCTCTGTAGAATAGCTTCGAGATCAAAGAATAATTCATATTATTATTATCAATAAAAGATATAGCACAAATAAACCAAATGCAAATGCGCATGCGTAGTAGACACTTAGTCGCAAAATCGAAATTACCGATAAAATTGAATATTTTACGTACAAATAGCTCTGAAACTAATTACAAAACGCGTATAAAACTGAAATTTACCTGAATAGCATAGGTAATCGTAGAGGCCGAGAGCGACTGAAGATTAATTTCACTACTGCTACACTTTTCTGTTTTCAAAGATCTCGGCATATTAAGTTCGAGCCTCATAGTGCACTATTTTTTGTTTTTTTTCCCACCTGGAAAATTCTATTTTTTTTTGTTTCGCTTTTT
>JAOCPT020560078.1:0-10959 GCA_026546935.2 Palythoa grandiflora | reverse complement strand
TCGCTCGTTCGTTTTGTGAAAACAAACTCGTGCGTAAATGTCGTACGTCACCACTTTCCATGAAGAAATCTATATTTCCCTTGCGCGAAGCTTTAGCGAGTGTGCCTTCGTTCAACATGCAAACCCGTCATAGAGTATTTCAGATATTGAAAGAAAAGCGAAGGACAACGAGTGCAACAGAGAGTTTAAGAGCATCAATAGCAAAGCAATTGGGTTGTTTCGACAGGCTAAGTTAACCTAAGTGCAAGCATGTGCAGTCGACTTGAGTAAGAAGACGCACAGTTGCCACTACCGTAACATCATATAAATTCCAAACTCCAAGATGTATATTCTTTTTTACATCCTCTGCGCTACGGGGGATGAAAATTTGCGCTGTATGTTGAAATTCTGTAAACTCAGTCGATACTAAGATGTCGACGTAATTAGTATCGACTCAGAAAATCCCGATTGCATGTGTGAGGCCGTGTGTTTCAGCCCCGATAACTTATTTATTATGATAAGATATGGAGGGTGAAGCAACAACAAGGATTTTAAATTTCACTTTACGCCGCAGTACAATAATTCTTCGGTTCTTGTAAAAAAATGATCCATAAATTTGTGACATACTTTTGACCCTAATTCAGTAAATCCCTTAAATCAAAGTAGTATTCTAAATGAAGCACAGCAGATTGATATAACTGATCTTGGCCAGTTGAGTCACTCTTCTGGTATTGCATGCGTAGCAGCTCAAATGGGAGCCGGGGAGGGGGAAGAGGGTGAGAAAACAGATGGGGACACATTTTCTCTCCCCCTCCCCTCCCTCCCTTTTGAGAAGCTATGTTGATTTCAAAATCGTGATTTTCCCATTGAGATTGTGAACGTGAGCTGGTCGTGATTTACGCGTGAAAAACATTTACAGCACAACATAACAGGCGCCAAGAATTTTTTTTTTTTTTGCAAAACACACTGCAATTTATCTTCGCGATTTCAGATTCGCTCGGTTGCATTCACAGTATGGTGGTTTGAAGTTTTAGACAAAGTAGTAAAATCATTGCTTTATTAGCATGGTAAAATATTTTTGCATTGCTAAAGCACTGTTTTGAAAAGAAAACTGCGTTGCAGCATCAGCAAAACAAATTTAAATAGATAATGAAAAATCTATTCTAATACTAACATCGCATCAATGTATCTAGAAGTAAGGATTTTCGTCTTTCGTAACTTTTGTTGATTTATCTTATGAAGCAACATATTGCTGATTCAGATTGTGTGCTTGGTGCATAAAATATTTTCAATTAAGTTTGTTTAGTATTATCGATAAAAGAACTATTCTTATTCGTGAAATGTAACTCTTAATTCAGACTATGTTGTAAGAATAGAGGCATTTGTTGATTCATTGCGATTATCAAGTCCTTAGAAGGGCTATTTTCTGTTCTGATAATCATGTATTACGGTTTTCACTACTTACTTCTACGGGCACTGCGAGATCTCGTTGTACTTGTTAGCAAATCATGAACAGATTATTATGCTCGGCAAAATCAGTTTCGCACATATCATGGAAAACATATGATTTTCACACGCTTGACCGGGTAATATAGTAACGTTATACCGCCGACATCAGGAGAACACAGCAATGATTAGCCGTAAGGCGGTAATTATTGACCGCAAAGGACTTCATGTCTCCATGGTCGATTTTGTCAAACTAAAATAATAATTAATTATTTCACAAAGATCTGCCTCTCTTTTCTTTATTTATCTTCATTTCTTCGATCATTTCGATGTTTCGATCGCAAGTCAGCTAAAAAGTGTTCTTCTATAGAAATTTGTAAGAAGGAAACAATTCCGACACACAATCTCATAAAAAGGGTTTCTTGCTGTTAAACCTGTTATGGATCAATTGTCGTGGGGTTCAGCACGGTATACACGCAGTTTACACAACCTAAATCTATACTCTGGCCCATAAATAAAACACGCGCCATATGTTTGTTCAAACATATCCCAACTTGCTTCGATCAATTTATAGAGGATATTACATGCCCGCGCGTGGATATGAATTTTATCTTCGAGTGGTCAAGTCGATATTTCACGAGTGAGCGCAGCGTTATATGATGCTGTGATGGTAAGAGTGAAGTAGTCATGACAAACATGATATCCTCACATGTGAAAGATAAAAATTCGTATCTTCACTGCGCGTGATGAAGATATGATTTTTTAGTAAAAGGAGAAACCCTGGTATTTCATCAGTATCTATATAATAAAATCAGATGATATTACCTGCGATTGAAATGTAAGGCCTCGGGACATCGGGAGGATTATACATTTCCACACTAATTCAAATTGAAAAGAAAATTTCCGCAAAACCGCAAAAAAAATTAAAACTCAAAACCGCAGTCCAGTAAACCTTTTTCCCGACCTTCTTTTACTGAACTTTTCTAAAATGAAAATGTCCTCAAAACTGCAAAAAAGATAACTCAAAACCGCATTCACGTAAACCTTCTAGTCATTTCAGGAGACCGCAGTGCCCTTTTAATCTGCAGTGCCTAGGTCTAATACATCTTCTTCGACAGCCTCGATTTTTTCCCAATACAGTCCTCTGCGGAAATAAGGTTCCGGCTTTGTTTAAGCTAAACATTCTTTCGTGTCTTTTTCATCACCGCATCTGAAACAAAGCCCTTATTTCCTAAAAGGAGTGTTGTGGTAAAACATCCAGGCCGTCAAGGAGGTCTATTGTGTTTTTATGCTAAGCCAATGCTAAATCCTTTTAGAAGACTCTTGGACCTTTGAAGCCGGTGCTTACAGTCCGGTTTTTGTCGTCTTAAGAGGATCAGAGTCATTGCAATTGACTTCCCCTGCACAGGACACTAATCCATCGCAGGTTAGCCCCAATTAGAAGCTGGTACTCATTTTACTGACCGCATAAAGATGGATAGTTGAGGCAACTTTATTGTAAAGAAAGTCACACAAATGTTCATATTTCAATTTCAATCCGGGACCTTGTGGCAAGAAAGCATGCAGAGATCTTATCACTGTGCCAAACATACCGCCATAATTGTATTTTATGGAGACACAAATAAAATTGTTGTAAGACAAAATTCTTTTTGGAGCCAAAGTTCCTCATGAGGCCGTGCTAGCGAGTTAACGCGGGACCGCAATTTTAATTTAACTCCCTCTGGACCTTAAACATCCCAAGCATGCATCTCGTATTCATTGTTCTACCGACCACAGCAGATGATGATACTCATTCAGACACTCCAAGTCCAAGGCAAACTAAACCACGCATGCGCCGTCATTATATAAATAAGTGAATGAGGAAGTTTCAGTAAATAGTTTTTAAAAAAACTATTCAATGCGTCGGCGAGTATATACAAACTTGAAGTAATGTAGATAAGAAAATTATCATTGATCGCCGTGGGAATTTGTAAAAGCTGACATTTCGAGCGTTAGCCCTTCGTCATAGCATCTGAAAAAGCGGAGAAAATGAAGGGTTTATAGTACAGAAATGCAAATAGATGAAAGGCCATTGGTCAAAACTAATATTATCAGATGAATAAAAAACGCTCATTAATACCATTAGGAGCCAAGGTACCGAGTTTGAAAATAAGATTTTGTTCCTTTCTTTTGCGCGACTCATTAGAGCCATTTTGAAGAGTAATGCCGCTAATTTGCATGTTGCGAAAATAATGTCCTGGGAGATTAAGGCCCTGTCCACACGTATCCGGATATTTTTGAAAACGAAGATTTTTTTCTCCGTTTTCAAAAAAATGCGCGTCCACACGTAGCGTTTTCAAATCGTATTCTCCCGTCCACACGAATACGCTAAAGCAAGGTAAATACGCTAAGTTCTCTATAGGGCATGCGCTGTAACCAATAGAGCATGCGCTGTGGAAGAGACTGGAGCCCGCGATCTTAAGTATGATGTCACCGTATTCGAAAACCTTCATTTTGCCCGTCCACACGAATACGATAAATCTCCGTTTTCAAAAATCTCCACTCTGGAGAGCGTTTTCGAAAACCTACGTTTTCAGTGATCGAAAACACCGTATACGTGTGGACGGAAAGCTAGAAAGGAGAAAAAAAATCTCCGTTTTTGAAAATATCCGGATACGTGTGGACGGGGCCTAAAACAAACAAAAATCACAACAAACTTCAACAAAATGTCAATTTTTTTTTATTTCAATTTTTAGTTGGTCTAACTGCTTTGTTGAGGCTGTTCTGAAGGCATGGAGCGAATGATGTCTGAATCGCCAGGATCAGTGATACTCAATACCCCGACCCTGAAGTATTTACCACAGGCTGTTCCAAGCTCAATATTGTTACCAGTGTAGTGGTGAACGCCAGTCTTTGCCAACATTGCATAATACTCAATCTCACTTTTTCTGCAATAACAAGCAATACAGCTTAAAATTAATTCCATATCCATTTCACTTTGAACATTAAACATTTAACAAATAGATTCCATGTTTGCGTGCGTCTGTTCCGTTATAGATAACAGATGACGTCAAACTGTGGTAAGAACAAAAAAGTGGCACACGAGGCGATAGCACTTGCGTTATTATATAATATTAGATAGCACACCGGGTATGTTAAATTGAACGCTAAGCTCACAATATCGTACGTTGGTATGTTAATAAATGATGTATAGTTTTGCAGCTGATAAATGCCTATGAGAAATATAGTTTTGTCAGGCTTGAGACGTTAAAACATATGGCTTTAATAGGAACTTCCAAGCCTCAGTGTTGTACATCATTTAATAATATTAATGTACACAAAAAATCATATAAAAAATTCATAATACAGCGTGTAGCACAGCGAGTAGGTACACTGCCTTCTGTTCTGGTCTATGGTGGCCGAGCACTCACTAACTTATGTATTCGGTCATTTTAGCTCGAATTTCAGAGCTAGAATCTTAATTCGAGCAAAACATAAACTGCAACACAATTAAGAATCCCAACTGGCAGGGGGTAGACCATTTGGGTATTTACAAAGTGTGGTGGATTTGACTCTAGGATTTACCCGAAAATAAATCCAATCAGTGGTTAGAGCGGGATTTGAACCCGGGTAAGCTGAACCAACTGAAACACACCGCCTCCCTGTTTGACACACTCAGCTTCTAAACTCACCGCTACATAAATGCCTAGTCAGCCAAGGTTCCAAGCAGTCGAGATAAGCATAGCGAGTAGCAACGACATGTTCTAATGGCGAATATGTAGCGACGTTCTTCAGTTGTGTAGGACTGAAGGAGCCTCCCATACCAAGAGCGTAGATCACCACCCCTCTACTGCGCAGGTGCAATGCAGGTATGGCTACATTATCAGCTGACGGGCTGGATGACATCACGAAAAGTATCTTGGGAATGTTTAACCTTTCGCTGTCCTTGAAAACGCTGCTCCCCACAACTCTCAACGCGCTGCCGAGTCTGGAATATTTTATTTTATTGTCTTGTACTTTATTGTACGTAATGGATTTTATAGCTTTTTCCAAGCTTGTGTGGGTGTAGTAAGCTTGCAGATCAAATATAACATGTGGCTGGTTTGAAAACACGACAAAACTGACGTGCGTGAAATTTTTGTGAACATGAAAGTTTTTAATAACGCGTTGTGCAAATGCGATGGATTTATTGAAGTTCTTCCGGCCGACAAAACTTGATCCGTCAATAAGGAACACTATATCAGCAATAGCTTCACAAACTGTAAACAAAGAGAAAACGAAAGTAAAGATATAGACTTATGATAATAATAAATACGATAATCTTTATTGCTAAGAAGATGTATACTACCGTACGGTAGCACTATGTACGTTCAAATCGTTAAAGTCAAATTTTAAAGTTAAATATTTATATTATATCACTCGGCTTCAATTTTGTCTTTGATATGTGACGGACTCGAACATAAACATGACATAAATAGCTCATGCAACTGAAATGGCTTGCCTTAAGTGACCTGAAGAAACAATAATATACCTTTGTTATCGTTTAAACATTTTCCTTTTCCAAGCCTTTTCACTCCTATAAAAATATAAAGTAAAATGTCATAGTTAAGAAACTGTTGCTGTTTTACGGAAAAGTTCAAGCACAAAATCCGTGAATAGTTTCTAAAAGATATTAAAAGCAGATCTTATTACTTTATGACTGCATGCCTACACATCTACTTCTACCTTTAACTCTACTCTAACCTTAACCTTTACCTTCATCTTAACCTTAACCTTCACCATTACCTTAACCTTACACTTTACCTTTACTGCACTTTACCTTAACCTTTACCTATAATTACTTTTACCTAGGCTTTTAGCTTACTCTTCCTATTCACTTCTAACTTTCCCTTTCTACCATGACTTTTAACTTTACCTAAATAAAAGCTACTTAAATACCGCAAAAAGAAACGCCGATTGCTATTCTAGAGTTAGCTTTATTGTTGGTCACATATCTGTTCTATAGCACTCTGAAAATCATTTGCGCACGGGTTACTAAAATTTTTACTTTTTATCAACTCACCAAGTTTGATCGGTTTTTTCTTCGAAAGTTTTTTAACTTTCAACTTTATTTTTGTCTTTACCTTTTTTATCTTCTTGGCTGAAAAATAACAAAAAAGCATTTAAAGGATGTGTCAATGTTTTTGATGACAAACACGTTGATGAAAGTGATAGCAGTAATAAATATTTCAATTTTGAAATCACTGTTGGTTCGAAGCTGCAATTTGAAAAGTTTTACTTAATTAACTCACCAAGTATGACCGGTTTTTTCGCCGAAAGTTTTTTTTTGGTCTTTTTAACTTTGAACTTTATTGTAGTCTTTACTTTTTTAATCTTCTTGGCTGAAAAACAACAAAAAATGTTTTTAGAGGATGAGTCGATGTTTGTGATGTTAGACGTGATTATGAAAGCGTTACACGCTTTTCTTAAATAAGAACCAGTAAATTTTGCGAAGGCTCATTGTTCTTAATTTTTCTGCGATTTCAACCTCAATTTGTTCTTAATTTGTTCTTATTTCTGTGAGCGCTTTTTATTGAAGAAAAATCAAAACACAATAAGTTATTGGAAAGTTAAATGCCTTGCGTCACACATGTAAGGTACAGCTGAATTTAGAGGCGCGCGACCGAACCATTGTTTGTTAAGCAGTCTTTACAGTGAATCTTTTTATATATTATGCTGGATCGCTAAGTTTTAGTCAATTTTCTACCATGAAAACTTTCCTAGTAATCAAGCCTCAGCCTGAGCTTGTTCTTAAATTTTGGCAAATTCGAGCCTCGTTGTTCTTATAAAAAAAAGCATGTAACAGTAATTAATATGTCCATTTTAAAATCACTGGTGAGTCCAACGATTTGATTGGTTGCTTGCAATATGATTTCAGCATTTATTGCACTCTTTTGATCAACCAACCGCAGTGCAGAAAACTTACAACAGCCAATCAGAAACAAGAAAGATACTGATGAACAAAAGAACGTAATACGCATGCCCAGCTTAGGTTCCAAGGAAGTGGCATCAATGGACAGCTGTTTCGCTCTTATTGGAGCTCGTCAGCACTGCATAGCCTACTGCTTATGAAAGACACAAAGTCTTGTTATGAGCAGCTGTAACTTCCAAGATGGACCAAAAGCCTCTTTAAACCAAAGTTGCCGCAGTATAATTGTGGGACCTTACGCTGCGATGTTAGCATGGCGTATAAAATGGAAAAATCTTCAACAGAACATTAAGAGAAATTGGTTACCCCATCTCGGTCTTCAACAGTTGCGTAGTTACGTTTTTTTACAACATCTTCATTGGCTTCTGGAAAAAGCCAGAGACAGATACAAATGATGGAGATTTTGGTCCCTTGGTATCTGTTGATGACCGAGATGGGGTAACCAATTTCTCTTGATGTTCTGTTGAAGATTTTTCTATTTAACTACGTCATGTTAACATCGCAGCGTAAGGTCCCACAGTTACACTGTGGTGACTTAGGTTTAAAGAGGCTTTTGGTCCACCTTGAACGTTACAGCTGCTCATTACAAAGACTTTGTGTCTTTCATAAGCAGTAGGCTATGCAGTGGTGACGAGCTCTAATAACAGCGAAACAGCTGTCCATTGTTGCCACTTCCTTGGAACCTAAGCTGCGCATGCGTAGTTACGTATTTTAATGGTGTACAGTTTTCACTTTTATGAAAGCGCTGAAATTTGCAAAAACAATGGTTCATAAAAATGGTTTCAAAATAAATATAATTTTTGGTAAATGAGCTTTGTGTCGTGCATTTTTCAGGTCTGAAAGTGATGTTAAATCTAACTCACGCTGCAAGCGAAAAATGCCTGAACTGTCCTTTAGGTAACAATTAAATATATCATTTGCACTTAGATTTCATATATGGATATTCATATTTATCTCATATTTACTTTAAGTTATTTTAAGATAGGATATCTTAGGGGGTGGGTGGGGTAGGTAAATAATATACTGTTGTTTTTAGAATTAATTAATTTTTCTCCATGGATAGGTAGACAGGCGTCCACCATTAGTTTACTATATATTGTAAACCTGAATTGGTGAACAATGAATGTAATCACCAACGAGGCTTTTTATTTACAAAACAGTGTTTAAGACGACCACGAACAATTAAAATGCTTGTGTACAACGGATCAAAATTGATCTAACTGGATATGATAATATAAAATATTAAATACCACCGGCAGTTTTAATGTTCGTGGTCGTCTTAAACACTGTTTTGTATTTAACTCGCTGGGTTTTCCAGTATTGCGACCACAGATCTATTATACAGATCCAACTAATTCTGCTAAAAAAATTCTATTTGGCCATGTGCTGTACTGCAGGATTCTTTTTTATCAATCCGTAATTTGACTTGTCAGTGTAAGTCTTGTAAGTTACTCGTTTTGTTATCGGATAGTTTTCCAAGGCGATTAGGGAAAAATAGAATTCAGAATGGGCCAATCAGATTTGGGGAAAGTTAAATAATAATAATAATAATAATGATAATAATAATAATAATAATAATAATAATAATAATAATAATAATAATAATAGTAATAATAATAATAATAATGATAATGTCAATTCCACTTATTGTAGTAAGGGGTATAGCTAAGAGGTTTTTGCGTTGATCAAACGAAGAACATTGCGTTTCAGTGTAGTTATATAGATGCTCGAATTTGTTAATGAAGACGATTTGAAACATTTGATTTTACCTTTATAAACCGTTTTTACAGCTTTTACTTGAGATGTATTTTTGATTTTTGAAGCCTTGGGTTTGGATTTTGCGCTATTTTCTTTGGTTTTCTTAGGTTTTATTTTCTTGTCTTTTTTGCTTGGTTCTTTTTTATGTTGATTTGTTTTCACTTTTTTCTGTCCCTTTTTCCTTTCTTGTTTTGGTGTTTTCTTCTTTTCTTTCTTTTTCGATCCTTTCAGTTTTTTCCTCTTTTCTTTTTTCTGTTCTTTCCTCTTTTTATTTTTCTGTACTTTTTTCCGTTCTTTCTTTTTTTCTTTTTTCTGATTTTTCTGATTTTCTTTCTTTGTTTTTCCTTTCTTTTTTGTGTTTTCTTTCTTTGGTACTTTCTTTTGCGTCCCATCCTTACTTTTACACATTGTTTTAACAAGCCGTCTGGCAATCTTTCTCAGATCGAGAAGAAACAAATCGGTGAGAATCACGTGATCATCTTGTGGCGAACTCGCTATTTTTGATAATTCTTTTTTACTGCATTTGGCAGCCTTCTCGTAACCAATTGTAAACACTTCTATTCCAGACTTCTTTAATTCTTCAGCTGGAGCGGAGACATCATCAGTCGATTGTGTATCAGCAAACACAATTAAGACTTTCTTAATCGTTTTCCGCGAAGGTTTGCGAGCATCGAATAATAGTTTTTTTACTCGTCTCATACCCTTTCCTAGATTTCTATCGCCTCTCGGGTAAGGAAGCATCCCGAATAATGCTCGAATAAGTTTTTGTGCATGATAGTAGCTAAACTGAATGAGTGGTTTATATGGCCCACTAAGTTCTATCAGCCCAATGTTGGTACCAGTCTTGGATATATGAAGGCCATCTATGATGCGCTGAAAAAACAGTCGAGTTTTGAACCACTTCAAGAAACCCATTCTTCCCGATCCTTGTATGAGAAACGCTACATCCATCGGTGTCGAACAACGACCTGCAAGAGGATAGGGTTGTCCACATTACGGCCCGTTCACCAGACTGTCTACCATTACCGTATTTCCTCGAATAAACGCCGCGGCGTTTATTAAATTTTTCATGATTTGGGTGCGGCGTTTATTTGAGGGTGGCGCTTATTCAAGGGAGGCGTTTGTTTAAAATGCTGTTTATTTTTTGAAACAAACAACCGTAACTTTACTTTAAAAACAAGAAAAAATGCTAAAGTTCTTTGTCTGGCTGTACCGATTACGGTTTACAGTTTTAAAACTACAATTTGTTGCGCATGTAAACGCGTAAGAAATCAGATAAATTCGATGTTGGGAATTTTTGTCTGTGCCTTACAAACTTTAAACTTACAGTTTTAAACAACTCTGCTCTGCCCTTGTGAAAAGTGAACGTCATAAATTCATGTTTCAGTTTGTTGTCTGTTCCAGGATGCGGCTTTTGTTCGAGGGCGGCGTTTGTTAATATTTTGGCTGTCAGGTGCGGCGTTTAATCGAAGGCGGCGTTTATTAATATTTTGGCTCTCAGGTACGGCGTTTATTCGAGGAAATACGGTATTCATTTCTGTTCCAATAAGTACCCAGGACCACCGGCTGTTTGGAAAAATGTTTCAAGTAGGCATTGCTATCATAGCTACCAGTCCGTTAGTTTATACTTTACAGCTGTTTGTAGCAACAGGTACGGTTACGTGGTTTGTTTCCACTTCGCAACTGGTTTTTGATGGATATCAATCAAACGTACGGAGGCGTGGTTAGCACAGTGGTACGATCTCTGCCTTCTACCTTATTATCACTTATTTTCGCGCGACTTTAATTTCGCGAATTTAGAATAGAAATATTTCGCGAGTCTTAAATTT
>JAOCPT020560036.1:0-10960 GCA_026546935.2 Palythoa grandiflora | reverse complement strand
ATGACCGACCTCATAGGAGTATGGGTACGATTCTGAGTTTTACGTCACTCACGGCCTGTGAATCCACAGGCTGAGGCAAATCTTTTTTTTTTAAATTGACAATTAGTACAAATTTTCATTTTTCATACGAAAAAACATTTGACTACCAATTGTTAACAAGTCGGTTGCGTTGGTCGTTGTGATAACCAGGCTGAGCTTAAAGATGGAATTGGCCGTGAGTGACGTCACATCTAGCTAACTCATTCCATTGCTCTGTGGTGAACCAAGCGCGCGCGATATTATATTATTTCCACCAGTATCTCCACAGCTTTCAGTGGCCAAAAAATCCGAAAAGGGGTTAGTTGTACTTTAAAAACTCACTAACATAATCCACTCAAACAGAATAGAACCGTTATTAAATGATACTGAAGTTAAAGGTGCTTTGATTCCGCACTTTCTCAGACACATTTCTCCTGCCTAGCAAATATGCTACCCTTAACTAAAACACAAGACTGTTGGTTTACACAGTATTACACACATAGATTAAGTATTGCCCCCCGATTCACCACTGTGTAGTTGCTGAACTGTCAACTCGCACGCTGATTATTGCCATGCGCACTGGATCGTACAAGTCAAAGTTACTGTCACCTAGCCCATGATTTAGTGCGTCTAGAACTACATCCAACGCACAGTCGCTTGAAAAGAAGCCGTCAATGTAAAAGTGCAATGAGTCAACTTGAGTCAAGAAAGCTGTACAGTTTTGCATGATAATGGTGTCCATGAATATTTACGTAATCATATTTAAGACATTTACCGCCGATGTTTCCAGCAAGCAATTTAATATCACTCAACTTGCCTTGAACGTAATCCACATACTAGAAACCTTCAACTGGAAACTGACAGGTGTTACGAAAGTACGTGGATTCATCAGCAATGTCTTTCATATGAGCAAACGACAAGCGATACAGTTCCCAGTTAGGGTCCACTTTGCTTAATGTACTATCCTTGAGGGAGGAATGTTTTAGTTGTTTTGCAAAGGAGAATATTCTATCAGGGTCAAGGCATCTCCTTTTTTAGACTGAAAGTCACACGAAACTATTTGTTTGTTACCAGTCTGGTCGAATATCACGTATTTGCCGTTTGTACCATTATCAAGATAATCCTTACATGATCTGGCTTTGATCTGACACAATTTGCCGGTGTAGCCTTCAGGGCATGTGCAGTTGAACTTTCGTTTCGGATTCTCACATATATAATTCTTTACACCGTCCATCATTAAGACAAGGTTGGGACTTGCAGCAGCCATTGTCGCATGCAGTATTTAAAGAAGACTGGCCATCTTGAATTGACTGATAGTATTCTCTTGTCATGTCATAATACTTGTATCCATTCTTTGCTTGAAAACTTGCCGGTTTGGAGAATCTATCTTCGTCTAACAACTCACAGCCGGCGTTTGATATCTGATACGACAAACACCTGCACTCCATGAAACAGTTGTAATGACAAGTGTAAGGCTTTGTGGTTGCAATAGTACTTATTGTGTGTCCTATGAGGGCGTGATGCAGATATCCTTTAAAATAATTTGTTGTAGATCTTTCACACTGGCCACTGCAGACACCTGCACCAGCAATTGTTGGGAGCATAATTGCAACATTTATAATGGTACAACTCAGGAACACCATCTTTGTTTGCCTGCAAATGTAATAAAAAAAACTTAAAGCCAATAAAGCTGGAACAAAAGAGTATCATATTGTAACAAAAACAGCTTTATTCTTCCTTTCTCAGCCAATAGTGCCGCCATGTTCTACAGATTGCACAAACTATGGAGTACAACGTTTCACTGAATTCAAAAACAATTAAATAAACAAAGACGGACCCTTGTAGAAAACAAAGTTTTAGAACTTTAGAAAAAGGAGTGGACGTTCAAAAAAGGTCACAGGTTTCAATACAACAAAAAGTAATGGAAGAAAATCTCTAAAGCGCAATTAGCATATGAATGTTCAAATGCACTTCTTAAGATATCTGGTAAAAAGAATTGATCAATAACATAGAAATTGAAGGGATTTAAATATGAATAGAAACTATGTAAAAGAAAAACCTCACAAAACAAGTACACTTTTAAAATTTTTAAAACGTATTAGCTTGTAATTTGAAGTATAAGCACATACAGAGTTATTGATTCGTACACATTTTTTTCTATTGGAACGGTCTTAAGAAAGTGAAAAAAATCTTCTCTCCGGCTGAGAGGATCTTAGGATGCATAAATGCTACACCAACAAAAAATTCAAGTGCGCTGAAAAAACAATTAAAAAAGACACCAAGGATTGGAAATAGTTAGTCTGGCTGGGAAGATCGGACTTTTTTTGCATTTCTTCTACAATTGTACTGTGGTATGACCTTCTCTAGCAAAATGTTTGGCAGTAATACTTTCGAAAGTTCGGTAACAACAATGATGCAAACCTCACTTAGCAAAATTAAACTTTAATAGCGTCTCTTCCACATTTATAGTAAAATTTGGTTTCTGAAACAAAGTTGCCATCTAAAGCTTTACTACAATTATTATAAAATCAAGATCGGATTTAGAAACAAATGATTCGATGGAAAAAGTTCAGATCAAGTTTATACTTACCTTGATGCCTTTTCGTTGCTCACCAGTATTACTTCTCTCATTCTTGTAGTAACGGTTGCCACAAATAAATATTTAGGACCCAGTGCATTAGCGACATAACAAAATTCCAAATAGAAGGAGTCATTGACGCAGTAAAGAAAATTTCATTATGTTTTAATGGTATCCAGCTAGGTTATGGGAATTTTGAACATGGTTTGCTGCTTTATATTTTAACGATTACTAAGGGGCTGTTTAAAAATTTATATTGAGAAAAAAAAATTAAAACTATTGAAATAACATGCACTATTATTATTGATGGTTAACGTCAGTCACTAAATTACCCATATAACAAGTATAAACACGCTCTAGATACAGCAAAAGTTTTTTTATGCTAAAAGAAATATAAATGTTCTCAATGTGTTAAGCAGTTATTAACGCGGAAGAGAAGAACATCATAAATTTTTTATGTGCTTAATTTCTTCCCAAAGCTAAGAATATTTGCTAACAAAGAATAAAGAGCCCCGGGAGACAGAAACACAAAAGGTTCAACAAAATACTATGAAACAGATTCCAAGTCCCCAGAAATTAACTAAAATCCTGAAAGCTGCTCAATACCAATCCGATCTTCTCATTATTTTCTCTATGTGAATAAACGCCATGCTATTGAAAGTATCTGTTTTCTACGGTGGCCTATAGGGGACATCAAGCTTTTGTTTTTTATTCTACTTTGAAAAATTTCGTTTAATAGACCTCCTCGGACTGCCTCAATGTTTTCCCAATACAGTTCTCTTGGGAAATAAGATGCTTTGTTTAAGCTGAGCATTACCGCATCTGAAACAAAGCATCTTATTTCCCAAGAGGGCTGTATTGGAAAAACATTTGGGAACTCCGATGAGGTCTATTAACTCAAAATTTTGTGTCACTAACTCAAAACTTGTTTACTTACTTGGAATTTTATATTAATAATTCCATATTTTGAGCCAGTTACTAATTCGAAATTAAAATTGTTTATACTAACTTGCAAGTTCCTGTTACTAATTTAAATTTTGCGTTAGTAACTAGAAAATTTACGTTACTAACTTCCAAATTGTGTAATATTAACTTGCAAGTTCCTGTTACTAATTCGAAATTTTGCGTTACTAACTAAAAAATTAACGTTACTAACTCAAAATTGTGTAATATTAACTTGAAATTTTATTTTGTATTGCTAACTCGAATTTTTTTGGAATAGCAAGCGGAATGATTACAGAGGCAAGTCTTGAAAACGTGGCTACGCCATATACACCCTTACATGATGTATCCGTATAGGCAAATCTTTGCTGACGTCATTGTTTTCCTTCTACTTCATTAGCATACAACTTTATGCGGAGAAAGAACCAAGAAGAAAAGGGAATTGAGTTTAAAACCTTAGAAAGACAGCGCAAGTGAGGTTAGAGACCAAAGTTAGATTCTGTACATGTAGCTTCAAAGAAGAACTCGGTGTCCAAAAAAAAGCGACTGGGTGGCAAAACCGTTAATGAGTTCTTACATTCTTTCTAAAATTTTCAATTTTTAAGACTGTATCACAAGAAGAATATTCAATATATTGGTCTCAGTTTTTCAGTAAGGTTTATTTTGGAAACCTCTTTTAAAATTCTAAGCTTCTCAATTTGTATATCAAAGTAAAGTACGTTTGTTTAATTGACGAAGAAAATAATGTAAACAAAGGTTCACCTATATAAATATGTGTGATATCCTCTTGATTTTTGTTAGATTAAATTTGTTTTACAAGTATCAACATGAATACGAACTAATAAGTTTGGTTGTCCATGCTAAAACATATACCACCTATTCTACTTTCCATATTGAAGAATCAAATATAGTGCATAAGCAACAACTATACCAAACCATATTCATATTGTGTAACGACCTCCCGCTAGTTTGGGTTGCCTATGCTCATATCACTATATTTAGTACAGGCCTGGTTATCGGCATTCAGAGCCAGTCATAGCCATCGAGAGGCACGCAAGTCGTGAGTACTTAATCTAACCTAGTTTAAGCGTATTTCTGTTGTTCATACTGCCTTGTAAGTATAGTAATTATTGTTTATACTTTATGTTTTAGTTTGACGGGTTAGTAAGATTTGGAAGTGATAGAATTACAGTCTAATTTGTCGATGTGTGAAAATCTTGAGTCGGCCAAAGTCGCCAAATTTAGCTCCCGAGTCTTCCCGTAAGACCTGCGCCCTCACTATAAGCAGAATCACTACTAGACAGTAGTTACATATTGATACTTACTAAGTTCTAAAACAAGTAGTAATACAGCGCACTATCAGTTTCCACACGCCAACATATCTTTGCTACGGTCCTCCGAGCCACCACTGTGTAGTTGCTAATTGGTTACTTGCACACCGATGATTGCTGTGAGCTAGAAGATAAAACCCAAAGTTGTCGTCACCCAATCCGCCCAGTGCGCCTATAGTTAAAACATGGCCCGGCGTGCACAGCATCGAATGGTAGCCGTCAATGTGCAGGTGCGATGATTTTGATCCACCATGAGCTGTAAAAGCAGCACAGTTGTGACATCGGTGTCCACGAATGTTGACGTAATCATATTTAACACAACCGTGAATGTTTCCAGTAACGTTAATATCACTCAATTTGCCTCGAACGTAATCCACATACTTGACACCTTCAACTGGAAACTGACAGGTTGCACGAAAGTACGTGGATTTATCAGCAATGTCTTTCATGTGAGCAAGCGACACGCGATACAGTTCCCAGTTAGGGTTGGTCTCGTTCAATGGATGATCCTTGAAGAATGGATAAAACTTGACATGGATGTTGTTTTCAAAAGAAAAAGATTCAATCAGAGTCCAGGCAAACCCTTTCTCAGACATAAAGTCGCAAAATACCGTGAGTTTATTTCCAGTCCTCCCAAATATCAAGTATTTGCCGTTTGTACCATTACCAAGATAATCCTTACAAGATCGGGCTTTGATCTGGCACAGTTTACCTGTGTAGCCATCGGGGCATGTGCAGTTGAACTTTAGTCGGGGATTCTGGCAAAATTCTTTACACCGTCCGTTATTGAGACAAGGTTGAGAACTACAACAGTCATTTTGGCATGTGATATTTAAACAGGACTGGCCATCTTCGTGGTTTTTCGAATATTCTCTTATCATTTCATAATACTTGTATCCATTCTTTGCTTGAAAACTTGTTGGTTTGGAGAATCTATCTTCGTCTAACAACTCACACCCGGCGTTTGATATCTGGTACGATAAACACCTGCATTCCATGAAACAGTTGTAATAGCAAGTGTAAGGGTTTGCTGTCCTCATAACACTTATAGTGTGTCCTAGGAGGGCGTGGTCGAGGCGTCCTTCAAAGCTTGTTGTAGCTCTTTCGCACTGGCCACTGCAGATAGCTGCTTCGGCATCTTTTGCAATGACCCTTCTTGTGTGTATAAACATTGCAAGTAGTATGGTAATACAACTTAAGAATATCATCGTAGATGCATTTCCTGGGGACGCAAGAGTCAGGATCTATCATAAGTAACAAAGAAGAAACCCAACTTTCAGTAAATAGTTTTTTAAAAATACTATTCAATGCGTCGGCGAGTAGATACAAATTTAAAGTAATGTCTATAAACAAATTATCATCGCCGTGGGAATTTGTGAAAGCTGACGTTTTGAGGGTTAGTCCTTCACCAGAGTCCTTCTGACGAACGACTAATGCTCGAAACGTCAGATTTCTCAAATTCCCACGGCGATGATAATTCGTTTATCGACATTACTTCAAAGAAGAAACCCAGTTTGATTATTAGCGGCAATTTTATTAGACTGAATTACACCTCACCTTGAGCACTGCTGTTTCGAAGCAACACTCACGAAGAAATGTATACACGGATCGATCGGTTCTTGTACTAGGGATTTAATCTGCTGTATTGCTTACATTTTAGTTAGGAAAACTTTACTTGTTGCTGACCAATATCGACACCAGTGCCACTAGCTAAACTGAAAATTAATTAACTTCTGAGTAAATTTATCTTTCGGAGTCGGAAAAATGTTTTTATTGGCCAAAAATTTTACAATGCATTAGATTCAAACTGCTTGACACAAATACTGCATTCACTTTAGTTATGGTGACTCTAACAGAACATTTAATAGCATCAAAATTGATCTCTTTCTCTTGTTAACCCTCTCCGAACAGGTCTATCGCTAGCCCAATTTCTGATCGTTCAATTACTTTTTGAGGCAGGACAATTAATTTACTTCGCGAAACAAAAAACAATGATTAATTGTTTCCGTTGATAACAAAACATTGATAAATACAATTTAAAAAAAAGCTCAAAGCAATCGTTCTAAAAGGAACAATTTTTGGATATTTAGCACTGCGTGTTATTGCAACAAGGATAACAGGGAGAAATACTGCGTTCTTCTTGAAGATTAGAAATGACTTGCGTTATTCATTCTTTTCTTAAAACAAGTTGGCGAAACCCTATAAAATGACCATTCATTTTGTTTGTCTTGAAGAGTGGAAATGATTAGTGTTATCAATTCTAACTTTTGAATTAGTAGATGAAACCCTACAAAGTGACCATTTACTGCATGTCTAGATGTTGAAGAAAAGAAATAATTGGTCTTATCCCTTTCAATTTTTGTGCCTGTTGATGAAATCCTATAAAGTGACCCTTCATTTTGCTTGTCTTAAAGAGTAGATTTAGCAAAGTAGAAATGGAATTACATCTTTTCGCTGTGAACTTTTGTTATCGTGCAATGGATTCTTATTTTACGTAAGGTGAATTTAAAGAAACAAAAGAATGCTCATTTTTTCCCAAGAAATAGCATGGCACATTTTCGAGGGAGGGTGTCAACCTAAGATAATATAATCCTCCTCACTAATAATAAAATATACAATACGATAACAAGAATACAAATCCCGAAATGGGGGGCAACTCCATTCCTACCACACTACTAGTAGAAATGATTGGTATTCTTCATTTCAACTTTTGAACCAGTTTACGAAAAACTTTAAAATGACCATTCATCTTGCATTGATAAATAGAATGATTGGTGTTATCCATTCTAACTTTTAAACCAGTTGATGAAACTTTATGAAATTAGCGTGATTGCTCGTTTAGCTATTCTTAAAGAGCAGAAATGATTGGCGTTATATCTTCTAGGGAAATGTTTGTTGTTCAATCAAGTTTACCACTTGAACATTTTATAAGGTTTGGTCTTTGACTCTTGAAAATGTGTAAGAAAAAAATACAAGAGAATACAATATAAAGAAAAACAGCGCGACTATATTTTATGCACCTTACCAGCATTTCACAGCTATTATCTGGTCTGATCTTTTCTCTTCTCTTCTACCATCAGAAGTAATATGCATTATGAAAAGTTGAAAACACGAGATTTTAACATTCTTGATATACAAGCCAATCTTCTGGTCTCCTGCAAATAATTCCTTCGAAATTACAGAAAGAGCTCAATGCAATTATACTTTAAATACTTTCGGAGAAAAGAATCGTTGCAGCTTCAATTATATTTCTTTTGTCTAGCAGAAGATGTTTACGCTCTTTCCAATTTGAACACAGTCGGAAACGTATAATAAGTAACTTATTATTATTATTATTATTATTATTATTATGCTCTGAGCATCACCAGCTGGCATTTCAGAATTATTTTCTTTCATAACATGCATCCGTGCGGTTAATTATTAATTGAAGGATCCATTACTTAGTTTTTATTACCTGAAGGATCTATAGCTATTGCATTTGAGATTTCAATTTCTGGGGAATTTGTTGTTAAGTTGTTGGATTTCAAACGCTACATCTTAAAAAAAATCATCGATCTATGTAAATTACAGCTCGTAATTCACTATCTTACCCCCAAAATAGTTAAATTTGTATTTTATCACTTTTGTCAATGTAATTTGCGTCCGCAGCATGATCTAACATACCTTTTATCTTTGACACTCGTGTCCGTTTTATTCGTAATTACTGATATTGACAATGTTCATATCCATGATCTGGTGAAATAACAAGTGATGCTATCTTCATAAAACTTCTTCTCCACAGATTTTATCTTACAAGCCTGTGGGATGTTTTCATCTTCACTATGAGTAATGTTAACTCGATGGTTTATGAAGCTTTAAAAATCTATTTTCAATCAGCAGACAAAACAAGGTCAATTTTTTCAAAGATTTCCAAACCCTAGCCATAATATTTATAAAATCATGTCTCATTTCCCCGGCACCTAAGTTGTAGATATAGTGCAAACTATTTGCCTGATTAATATTTCAAAGTTATAGCTGCGAAAATTAACTAATTAAGTTCCTTTAGCACATACTCTTCTTCGAAAACTCAGTGTAAGCTTCAAGGATTCGCCCCTTATCATGCCGTTATGGTATATATATGGTATAACGGCATGATAAGTTCCGTTATGGTATTTTGCAACCTATTAATGTAAATCCCGGCAAAGGGTATTGAAGGGAGATTAGCGGGAATTTGACATTTCACCCAAAAATGTTTTGAAACGCCCGTTGGTGGGGCAAAGTAAAATTTTCAAAAACAGTTAAACTTTCTCATGCTGGGGCAATAATAATTGTTAAATAGAGCCAGCCAGACTTTGATTGCCCAACGCAGGGAAGATGGAGAATATAAAATAAGATTAACCTTTTTTCGCGATTCTTACTTCATACAGTATTGTCCGCAAATTCTGTCAATTTCTGCTGTTGTATAGACGTGTCTTTCACTGAAAACCAAATTGAATAGTACACCTCAATATCATACAATGTCAGTTCTTTCACTGTAGGAAACAGATCTTCCTTTAAACTTACTTACAGACGTATAGTTCCACTTCACCTGCCAACTAAATAAAAGATAATTTCTAGTTTGTCTGTTCTGTTTTGTTTGGCATTTTTCACTGAAATTTCTTCATTACTTTTTTGCTTTTTCTCCATTTCTACAAGTTCATCTTTTCATACTTATTTCAAATGAGGGAAAGTTTAAACCTCCAACATTAGATGTAATGTGTACAGACTATAATGATATTAGAAAATCCCAGCTTATTTTTAATTTTCTCGTAGCGGACCAACACAAGTTTTCGAGATTTTGCAAAAACAAAATCCAATACAGATAAACTAAAAGAAAGAGAAACCAAATGAAATTGAAAACCTACAGAACTGATGTTATATGATTTTTTTCAAATTGCCGACCTTTTAACCCACTTCCATCATTGATTAAGTGTGATTTTCAGATCAAAAACTTTAAGTATTTATTATTTAAAAGTCCTTTATATTTATTAAAAATCAACAAGCTCTCCTGTTAATTACAGTATATGGTTTAATGTCAGCATTTTATCTTTTCTCGACAGAGAATAGTGATGGCTTATTCGACTGCCCGGCATTTAGTTTTTTCAAAGTGCTGTCAAGCAAGCTATTGCCACCTTAAAAAGGATTAGATAAATTTGTCTGTTGACTTTCACAATTGGCAATTCAAGAATACCAATTGCTTGAGCAACCAAGCATTGGCAAAAACGGAATTCGGACACACTAGACTTGCAATTTTTGCTATGCAGAAGAGAGTCAGGCTTTTTATCGCTTTTGAGAATCTTGAAAGCCTGTTAATGGCCCATATAGACCTATTCCACGCTTAACGTTACACAAGGAAATGTTTGATTTATTCATAAAAGGAATTTATTATAAAGTTCGTCACATCTGTATTGGTAAACCTGCCAATGTTGAGAGATATAGCCCCAAAATTAGCAAAGAAATTCATTTTAAATCTGAGCAATTTTACAAACAAATGTATGGTGGAAGGGTATTGCATGCCCTGCGAGCCTCGTTATCATACTAAACACATACATATTGTTCCAAAAATTCTTTAAGAATAAATACTTTCAAGTATTCATATCTTCACCAATCTTAGGACACTCTCGTCTCACTCTCGTACTAATTGTCAATTTAAAAAAAATGATTTGCCTCAGGCTGTTGATTCACAGGCCGTGAGTGACGTAAAACTCAGAATCGTACCCATACTCCTATGAGCTTGGTCATGTACAGAATTGGACACAATTTTAAGTTTTAAAAACAGGTTTCCTTACTTCCAAAATCAACAGCTAGAAAACCAAATGATTTCCCTTTTCGTTGGTCAAAAAATCTGATAAAGTTTCTACTCCTGAGGCATAAAGCCAGCCATAAATTCGATTGAGTAGTCGGTTTTAAAATTCAAGCTAAGAAGCAAGAACATTTTCTATTTGATAACTCTCTTGGTCAGGCCTCATTCCCATGAATCAAATTGCAATGTCTCACATTAAAGCCGGTGTTACACGTTGAAACTTTTAGCTGAAACTTGTGTGCAACAACGATGCGAAACAAGTTTCACCAG
>JAOCPT020560002.1:0-10960 GCA_026546935.2 Palythoa grandiflora | reverse complement strand
GGACTTTCAAGGCCTTGAATTTTTATTTTGAGATTCAAGGACTTTCAAGGATTTTCAAGGCGCGTGCGAACCCTGTAGATCTGCACCAGTATAGCCCTTTTTCATAAATGGCAATGATTTCAATATTCTTTTGTCTACATCCAAATTTGCATGGCTAGCCTCGCTTTGGGTAACATATTCTTTTGAAAGTTTAACTCAAGAACGAGGCTATCCGGGCAAATTTGAATGTAGACAAAAGAATATCAAAATTGCCGCCATTTATGAAAGAGGTCTATATATCTCCTCAAACTAATAACCTTGGCTTTTTGGCCGCTGGGCCACTCTCCTCTGTAACTCCTTCAGCATCAAGCTCTCTTTTGGCATTCTCTGCTTCCTTCTCCAATTCTCTTACTGCTCTATCATCATCCTCTGATGGGTCACTCCACAAGTTACACTTGTTGCATTTTGTACAGGGTTTCCCAGGTTCCTTTGGGTGCTGACAGAAATGCTGGTAGTGGATATTTGGTTTGCGACAAACATAACACTGGGTTGTGCCACACCGACAGGTCATTTTGTTACAGCCATCAGACTTGGTGAACTCACAGCCACATTTTGTACACTTCCTAATTTTTGCCATCGTCATCCTCTCTTCATAAGACAGACGTACATCTCGCACATTTTTCTTCTCGATTTCACTGCACTTTTGGCCAAAATGTTCTGTCCATTCCTCCTTACAGTATCGGCAAGTTTCTTTTGCACATACCTGACACTTAAACACTTTATCTTCAGGTGGCAAAAGAGCAGCAAAACCACATGATGGGCATCGCACGAGATCCTCCATTTCTGCTAACATTATTGATTCTTCTTGCATTCTGTCCTCATATTTGGTTAAAATATCTGCTGGTAATGCTTTCTGTAACTGACTAACAGGAAAAGTACTTTCACAATCTGGAGTCATGCAACGCAAGATTGCTTTTCCAGAGCCATACACAGCTTCTTTAGCATAACTTTTCAAGCAATCTGAACAAAACAAGTGTCCGTCCTGACATTGGACCATTTCCTCAAATGCAACTTCACCAAAACAGCAACCACATTCAATTTTCTGTCCCTCTTCTTCATATTCCTGCTCGTTCATTAGGAAAGCTAGCTTTCTGTCATCTTCCTCCGATTTTAGTGATTTGTAATTCTGAAAAAAACAAATTTCCTGTTGTAACTGTGGTTCTACGGACTGAAACAATGTGCTTTGACGGCGCCTTCTTTTCAAAAATGTTAGGTTGACCAAGCTGGGGTCACATGTTATTGGACTATTACTGGTGGTAACATTAATAAAATTAGTGTTTATATTTTGTCCAAATTTTGGAGGGGTATCTTGAGGATAATTTCTTTCTTGTGAGTTTTTCAGGGGTGAACTTACATCAGTCGAAGAGGGGTTTTGTTTCATACCAAATGCTAATAAACTATCTTCGAGGCACTTCCTGGCGGGTGCGTAGTGATAGTTGTATTTTGCCAGTACTTTACATATGTCCTTCTTGCTAACAGTTCGGAAATCGTTGAGTAATAATTGCTCACACTGTCTCCTAGCTTCAAAAGATACATGAACAGAAAAATCTTTGAAATAATCAATGTCCTCGCATTTTTTAGGAGTTGTGGAACATTCCGATCTGGCAACGGAAGTCTTCTTGGGGAAGTCTTTCATTTCCAACAATTCGTCACAGGCAGTATGTACGGCTGTGATACTGGGTAAATTAGAGTACTTTTTTTCTAACTGCTTTAAATAGTCTTCATCAATTTGGGGAAATAAACTTCTAACTTCGTTCACAAAAGTGGACATTTGTTCTGTTCTTTCTTGCGGAGGCGGGTCGTTTGTTTGCACGGAACTGAAACTATTTTCTTCAACATTGCGAGAACCGTCGTTGTTAGAGAAGCCTGGATTTTGCGTGTGGGAATGTGTACAGGTTATTGTGTCAATACAAGAGCAAATCCCTGAGGTGCTATTATTTGCGAAAGTAAAAGGTTCCTGTTGTGGTGCAAATATTTCTGTGTGTAATGGCGGAGGATCAATGGTGATGGTTGCAACACGTTTTGTCGCCACATTTCCGCTTTCGTTTCTTTCATCGTCTATTACTATGAACGGCTGTTTGTTTTCCTGAGTCGAGAAACCCATAAAAATAACATCATCATCCCTTTCTGAGAAAAACTGAGTTCTGTTTACAGCCTCAGCTTCCAGTGGTGCTTGTTGATTCATATCTGTGCCCGCCAAAAGCACATCGATACAGGAAGGTATGATGGCCGCACGATCATTCCCTACACGAGAACTTGTATCTCGAATGCAGTTTAGAAGATGATATGCAGACAGCTGTGGAAATATTGGTTGAAGTTGGTCTAAAATCATCCGCATTTCTTCATTATCAGCCATTTTGGACAAAAAAATCAAGAAAACGAAATGACCGCGAAAGAGTTCACTCTGATTATATAAAATGTCCAATCCGATTTGTCGTATAAAGAAACCTTGAGACCCGCAGTTTGATTTTTTATAACAACGATTCCAATTGGCTAACAATTTTGTAACGAAAAACTGTCAGCGGTTTTGCCCAAAGTTTACTCGCTCGGTGCTAAAAATAAAGCCATGACATGACGTTTTCTTCGTGTGAAAGAAGGAAAGAAAAAGTCTTGTAAACATGGCACACTGGTTTCATCGAAACCCAATAAAAGCCACTGCACCAGTCTCGTTTGAATCCTTGAGACATGTTGCAACTAACTCAAATTCGTCGAAACTTCTCACGTAAGTTAATGCATCCAACAGTGATATGTCAGACAGTTTTATAGATGGAATCAGCAATGCAAAATGAATTGTGATACATTTTTTTTCGAGTAAAGACAAACTTAATTCAGTTATTTTCTTTTCAAAGAATGTAGTTAAAATAAATTTAGATATAGATGTAGTAGTTCAGAAACATCGAATTTTAATTAAAATGGGAAACTGTGTCAGACATAGAATAGGCATTTGAGAACAATTTCAATCTCAGTTTTGTCATTATGAATATTATACAGTATAGTTTGTATTTCCATTTGCTTTCGATTTCAACCTCTTTTTAAATTACATTTTGCGGTATATATCAGGCATATGCATACTGTACATCATTACTGAATTGCACATGTATTTAAATTGTATTCTATGTTTATTGTTTCATCACCTGATGATGTTGGGCTAGATATAATAAGTTAAACACGGAGATAAATTTTGTTTCAACAGAAAAGTCTGAACTTTAATAGGCGTCCCATATTACTTTGTTCTAGTCAGGACTGCAATACTTGTTCCTGATAACAAAATTTTATTTTTTTACAAATAAAATTACAATTATAGTATCAATTTTTGCCAATGATCAAAAAAAACATTGAAAAGAAACAATAATGTTGTAATGTAGAAAATACAGTTCTTAATCATTGGCAATGTACTATATTTTCAGTTATTGTTAGCAAAATAAAAAGCAAGCTCTTTCAAGAGTTATAAGATCAGTTATAACCGGAATAGCATTTTACAGCATTGCCATTATACAGCCGAGTATGTACAAAATTATGTGATTAGATTACAGCCAACAAAGTTGGACCGAAGAATTCTCATGCACTAACCAACTCAACTAATCATGAAACAGCTACATTGGCAGTTTGGTGGTCCCTGATGGTGTAGTGGTTAGCATTCCTGACTAGAATACAAGGACACATGGGTTTGATTTTCTCTTGGGGCACACTTTTCACTACTCTTTTAACAGCAATTATCATAATTATAATAGACGATCCATGCGAAATATTCGCAAATCATCTGCACACAGAAGATGGAGGCACTGGATAACAATAAGTTTAAATTTGCAGCGGATGCTTGGAATGTGCCTTGCCCCTTTCCTTAAGAGATGTGCCCACTTTAGGTCAATTTAAGCGTGGTATCAAGAAAGCACTATTTTAACTAAAGAGTTATCGTTTTTTGCATGTTAATTTTTAAATTAATATAGTTTTATTTTCATACTTTCTCAATTGTATTTGAATTTAATATATTTTTATGTAATGTAGTTACCTTTAGAGGACCCCTCTGTAAACCACTTTTTTGTGATGTTGGCATCTTCAATAAAGATGAACTATTATTATTATTATTATTATTATTATTATTATTATTATTATTATTATTATTATTATTATAACTGGGGTGCCAATATATTGTGACAAGTGTATTCATTCATTCTTACTTTCTTATCCTTCCCATTTCTCTTTGGATAAGCTTTATGTGTTTCCTTTAAAAAGGATTTATTTTAATTAATATTTAGACCCAGCTAGAATAAGAACACTCATTGCTAGATTGATATTGTAGTTAATAGCATGGCTTGTATTAAATTAAGTGAGAATTTAGTGTGACAGCAACCCAAGAAAGCTGATTTGTGGACCGACATTATGTCATTAAAAGACCTCACTCACCAATCGAAGCTCTTGTAGCTCAGTGGTATAGCATCCACCTGGGATACTGGAGATCTTTGGTGCGATTCCCAACTAAAGCTGAGATCTTTTTCTGAGTCATTTCCTGGCGTTTCAAAGAAAAACATAGCTTACTCAGAATAAGAGTATGTGCTTAGCATGAAGATAAATTTTGTAATTTAATTTATTTTAGTAATGCTGCCTATTTGAAATCTTAGGGAATTGAAACAGGCAAGGGCCAGGTTACTCAGCTTACTGACAGATCCCGGAAATGAGGTGGAGACAGTGTGTCAAGCTCTTGATTTCTATTTTGCCCTCCTGCAAGGAATGGTTAATGAGGTTGGCAAGAGTGAGTCGGTTGGAGACAGTAAAATCCGAAAGTTAGTAATGTTCAAGTGGACAAACTCAATTTGTGGCAACACACCAACGTAAGGCTGATGTTATTTTCGACAACTAAATTGAGAGCTTTTAGTGCCATACTTACAGTAATTAATCCTTTTTAAAGCTCTGTCAGGAGTATAGGGCATTCACTGTGCATCACTCATCAGTCTCAATCTTTGTCAATACACTTTACTTCAGGTCTATTCTAGTTTGATGTCAGTTCTGGAGTTCCAATTATACATTTCTCTGCCATGTCAATTTGGGTCTTTCTTGCTTCTGCTTGCCTTGAGGATTCCAGTCAAGAGACATCCTTGCAGAGCTGCCCTGTTGACACAGGATGTGTTTGATCCAATGCCTTTTTTGTTGTTTCTCGCTGCTGACAGGGACTTTATAGTGCTACAGACTGTATAAATATGGTTAACTCAATGCAATAAGCCACTAAAAAAAGTTAAATCCTTTTACGAGCCTGAGTGGCCCATGGAGCCAGTGCTTATCCCCGGTTTCTTGTTGTGTTAAGTGGTTGAGAGTCATTGCCTCCCCCTGGACGGGACACTAATCCATCGCAGATTAGCCCCCAGCAGAAGCTGGTACTAATTTTACCGACCTCCGGAGGATGGAAAGCTGAGTCAACTTTGGCGGAATAGAAAGTCACACAAATGTTCAACTCTCGGCTGAGCTGGGGATTGAACCTGGGACCTAGTGGTTAGAAGATCTTATCACTGCGCCAACCACGCCACCGTCAATAAGCAATAAGCCACAGTTATTTTAAAATGTAACTCAATAAAGTACAATTATTAATACCTATACTATAAAAATTATGTTTCTCCAGCAATAAAAAATTTGAAAATCAAGCTTTCGGACTATGCATCCATCGTAGGTTATATGGTAATACAACCAACTACTTGGAACTATTTATAGCGACATGTAACCACATTAAGAATTGTACGAAAAACGTTAATTGTGATGATAAAATTTTACAATACTTAAATCAATAATGTCAAAATAATATTTTATACGAGTCTCTAGCATTGCTAGAGAAACATAATTTTTATAGTATGAAACTACCCAGCAGCATATCACTTAAATTATTGCGGGCGACAAGAGGAGCACACAAGTATAATCTTGACAGAAACACGGCAAGTGGCCTGGGCCCGCGGAATACGAGAGGCGAGACTGCTTTTAATAATAATAATAATAATAATAATAATATTCAACCCTCCAAGTTAAATTTTTTCTGTAGGAGCCAATTGGCGGCCAACTCGTTGGGCTTGGTCGCCAAATGATCTTTTTTAGGTGCCAAAATATATTAATTATTAACATTTTTTATTTTAATCATTAATATAATTGGTTAACAATTAAATTGGGTTCAAGAATGCTATTGTTCAGCCAAAACAATGTTTTAAACAGCATTTTCCTAATTCACTTTTCGTTTGTTTCTGAACAGAGAAGAAATCTTGTATAATATTGCCTGTATGACCAAGTTCACGAGGCCATTAGCAAAATTTTTCGTTGAACGAGAAAAACTGGTAACAAGCAGGAAGAGAATGAGATAGGGAAGGTTTCAATAAAGTACAGCATATGTAGTAGTTTTAAAATTGTTAATGTTTTGAACACCATGAAACTGTGTTTAAGATTTCCCCACTTAAAAAGCAGAAGTTTAATATGTAAGATGACCTTTTGGCATAGAGACTAGAGGTCACACGCCTGTATCAGAATGCCGACATATTTCGAGCTAATTTTTACCGATAGCTATTAGTTTAAAAACCAACACTTCGGCTTTGATTCGTTTGTTTTCTCCAAATCTACTCAGTCGTTATTATGAGAGCTGTATCCACTCATAGATTCTCGTAATTTGAAGTTTCTTACCTAAGAGTGGTTTAAATCACGGCAGATGATACCTGCATAAATTTATTTAAGAAGAACGTGCTCTGAAATTTACATTTTATAGGATTCTGTGCAATCGTTCCACTTGAGTGGCTGTGGATGTGACTGGGAGCATGTGTTGCGTCAAAAAGGCACCGCAGTTTTCACCGGCTTTACAAAACCTCAGGCTCAAGTACAGCTGTTAGTTTAAAATTTCAAAAAACAGAAGCCGGTTGGCAAAAACTTGTAAATTTTATATTATAAAATTTCACCGTAATTTATACTGGCATAATTTGATTAAATTTATTAGGTGCAAGGATTGAAACTGTTCTCCAAAGACTTCGCTCTAAAAATGTGGGAGAGTACAAAATTATGTAGCAACAATTAGTGAATTACGTTATTTCTTGTTATTCTTGTATTTCAATCAGCTAAAAAACATAAACAAAAATAGAGCATTGGGATTGCAATAAGAGCTTTTGCTTTATTTTCTTGGCGAAGATGCTTAACACAATTGTTTTATCCAAGTTTAGTTTCATCCGTTGTGGTCTGCAGTGGCTATTTAACAACGATTCAACAACGTGTATGCAGTTTTGTGTTAATCACCTAAATTGTCTATATTTTAAAATGCTCATTAGCAACTTTCACTGTCTGCTTTTCCATTTATTTTATCCCGAAAATATATAAATATTTGCGTTGTAACAGACTTCCTAGTTTAGCGACACATGCGGTTTCTGGGTACAAATTACAAGAAACCCATCGATTGTGTGGTGATGGTTAAGAAATGTGTCACGTGCTAGGCAACTGAGTTGTGCTCGGTGGGGCAGAACAATATTTCAGCAGAATTCCTATCGAATTAAGCGTTCATTTGAATGAATATCGACGACATTTTCTTATCTTTTCCCTCGGGGATATCAGCAGAGAGGACATAATCATTTCCGTACAATTCCGACAATAGACTATCATTTTCGTTTCTTCAAGTATCACTCAATTTTCTGTTGTCGCCAACTTGGCGACTAGTTTCCGAATCAAGTCGCCAGTGCGCAAATTTGAGTCGCCATGGCGCCTAAAGTGGTCGCAGCTTGGAGGGTTGATTGATTGAATTATGGTAACAGCTGCCTTGTCAACAGTGTTACATGTACTTTATGAGTTTATTTTCTTGTGGATGGACATAATTTAAAACATTAAATTTATATAGTCACTGGTTTTATGTTTCTCACTGCATGTATAAACAAATGTGTAGAATTACTGAATTGTGTACAAGTACATAAAAATGTGTTTGGGCAGGCTATGAAAAATTCTTTATTTACTTTGCTTTTTCTCTTGATTACAGAGAGACATTTTGAGCCAGGAAGTAGATCTCAGTCAAGCCGCACTGCACTCACTAGGGTTTTGTTTATTCCAAGAAAAAATTGTCTGGTAAATACAGCAATATATAAAGATTATGCTTTTTAACTGTCTCTTAATCAGAGGTTTCATTAAGGATTGGGCACTGGTCATAGTGAATGGCTGTGAAGATGGCATTGCTGGGCTGCTTTTATGTCGTATCTCAACTGAAATATTTTTACAATTTTTAAGGCCCTTCATAAACTTAGCCTGGGTGCCATATCTAAGTGCCCTCCTATTAAGTTATGTACTCCAAACCTTAATGAAACCCTTTTATCATAAACAGGCAGTTTTGTTTTTTGATATAACTATAATTTTTTTATTACAGATTTTGTATTTGATGTTTGGCAATACATGTAAGGCATGCAGCTTTACTTTGCATATTGTAGCTCTTTCAGATGTGGTAAAACGTGGTTCACGAGGTCTTGGAAAATTCTTAATTTTCTACGAGCCCTTCACCATAATTCACATTTATTATGGAAAATTGATTTCTGAACAGATGTAATTTATATTGCTGCTGAAAATAAATAGTAAAACAGTTACTGTTCATCAGTTAGATACCTAAACTGTATGCAATTCCACAATTGGTTTTGGCTCCTCTAAATCCAGTACCAGTTGAAGAACAATTCATGTGGAGCACAATAATTGAATTAACTTAAATTAATTAAATCTTGAATTTTTGTTTAAATCCTTAAAAAGTGTTTGATTTTCCTTGCAATTTTTGTAACCATCCATGCTTTACCTGGTTCACTTAGTATAAAAAATAGTGCTTTTCATTTGTACAGCAATATAAATTATTGTTCTATTCCAATATTATTGGCGATTTTTAAAATAGTTCTCCTGGTAAACACCTTGAGAAACTCCTGCAAAGTCCAGGAATTATATTTACATTTTACTTTCCAATAAGTGTATAAACCCTATAAAATTAATTTTGTGCACTCGATTGTCTTTACAGTATATTTACCATCAAAGAAGTCAAGGAGCTGATTCAAGGTATTGATTCTTAGTCCCTGGGGCCCCACTCTAGGTTAAGCCTGAGGGAGGAGGGGAGGGGGTACAAATGCTGAATTATTTTTTTCGTCTAAAATTTTTGTCTAAAATGAATTTTATGAGTCTGAAAATAATTATGATGGGATTTTAATTCATGACTGGAATTATGCTAGGAACTTAAATTTGGATCTATGAACTATGTAATAATTATGCTATGTTTTTGTCATGCTGTGTTCTCAGATAATGATGTTCCTGTAATAGTCCTGAATGAAAAGGTTCCTTAATGATTACACAATTCTTGTAAGCCTTCAACATGGCCGCCGCACATGGCCAGAACACAGCAACCCGAGATGCAAGCCGGGTAAATGTCAAGTCACGTTGCGTGACAGGTAACACCCTTTTCTCTTTCAACAAAGGCAAAAATGAACAGTCCAAACCTTGGAAATGTTAACATGTATTGATAATAAAACAAATGTAATAAAATGTGTTAACAACTTCTTAAGGTGAGCTGTAAGTCTCTTCTGTCCAGCCATCACAATGTGGGGAAGCTATCACCTATAATACAAACAAATAATTATCAGGTAAAGTGACTAATCCGAGCAACGAGTAGGTCGTCGAATCACTCGACCACTCCGAGTGACATTTTGTGTTGGGTTTGAAATGAGTGGCTCTGGGCCTGTTGGAATAAGGGGCTCCAAGTCTGTTGGTAATTCGGATGGCTCATGGATATCAGGTACATATGCCGTGGATGTTGAGGAGGCTAAAGGGGTTGTATGCTCAGCTGGATTAAGTGAGGGTGATCTCTCTTTGACCAAGGGTCCAGGATCTGGAAAAGTTGTAGAGCCTGTAGATTGCGAAGAGTCTCCTGACGAGTGCACTGCAGGTCTGGAGGGCATATAAGGGAGTGTGCCAGCGCGAAGTTTTGGTTGAAGTTTGTCCGGCAGAGTTGTCACTGGTTTGTGATGAGGATTGATACTGGAGATGCCAGGAGGGGCTGGTTGAAGCTGTGCGCGATTGCGTCTTATTTGGCTGGTGGCTGTTTGGATAGTGTAAGAGCGAGGACTTGCAGAGTTGACAATCTTTCCAAGTATCCAGGCCTTAGACTTGGCGGTAGGAGGTGGTTTTGCATAGACATAACTGCCAGGTGGTAGTTCTGGTAAGGGTGAGCCTGCATGTTTGTCATATGCCTGTTTCTGCTGGGCTCTACGCCGAAGATGTTCAGTCACGACAGTTTTGCGAGGCGCAATGCAGGGATCCAACGTAGTGACAGGTTGCGGAAGATCACTGCGAAGTGTGCGACCATATATCCGTTGGGCTGGAGAGAAGGTATGCCCTGCTGGCGGAGTGTTACGAACAGAGAGAAGGGCTAAGTCCACATCCTCAGCTGTGAGAAGAATGTGTTTTGCAGATTTGACGGCTGCCTCTGCTCGACCATTTGACTGTGACCAATATGGAGAAGAGGTGATGTGGTGAAACTTGTACTTCTCCGAAAATGTCCTGAACAATTCTGAGGTGAATTGTGCCCCATTGTCAGTAAGGAGAGTGTGTGGGATCCCGTGGCGAGCAAAATGTTGTTTTGTAGCTTGAATCACAGAGGAAGACTGGATGTTAGGAAGTCGATCAAGCTCGTAGAAATCACTGTAGTGGTCTACCGTTACCAAATAAGGTGATCCATTGAGTTCGAACAAATCTTGAGAAACTAGCTGCCAGGGTAAGGTTGGTACTGGGTAGGGTTTTAGTGGCTCTCGTGGATTTTGTTGAGTGTATTGCGCACAAACTAGACAGCTTCTGCACAAGTCTGAGACCTGGCTATTGATGCCGGGCCAGAATACACAGTTTCTGGCATGACGGAGGGTGAATTCCAGACCCCGATGTGCAGCATGCAGGCGACGTAGAATTTCTG
>JAOCPT020559967.1:0-10961 GCA_026546935.2 Palythoa grandiflora | reverse complement strand
CGATGTAATGGCCCCCTCCCCACAGAGGATCTTATCTGTTAGTACCTTCTTCTGTTAATTCCACACCTTGTATTTCCAACCTAAATTAATCAAAATTATAGACTAAAAATGTTTGTTGTTTAAATTAACATTTCAACCTTGTTTTCTCACATTTATTTGTTTTATTTTGATTAACGTGATTTGAAAGAAGTAGTATTAATAAGATTATAGGTATGTGTTTGTATAGGGATATAATTTATGGGCTTCTTATTTTTCAAGTGTTTTAAATTGATTATTTTACCAATTGGACATCAGAATTGACAATTGATTTCAGATAACACACAGACACGACAACAGAAATCTGTTTGTTTATTGATTCATTCAATTTAAAAGTTACTCAAAATTTTGTTCTTTTCATGAAAATTATACTGTCTTGCAGCAGCAATTTATGTAACTATTTTTTTCTCAGTAGTGGAAAGCCAAGCTAGCTATAGTTAAACATCAAGTTAATAAAATTGATATAATAATATCTTTTCCTCATACATGCGATGGTTCGAGCGAGAAGTGAAGGAGGCAATCTGGGAGAGAGTCGAGGCCCCCTCTTTAAATAGGAAGGGTGGACTGAGGTTTTGTTTGTCTCACTCTTGGGACACTGCTTTGCGTGGTGTCCCATCATGCATCTGGGCCTGCACCAACAATCATACATGAAGAAGCCTAGTGGTTCTAGGCGAATTGTCACTAAGTGTCAGGATTAATGTCCAGTAATAGTTTTATTTTATTTAATATTTATATATGTATTCATTCAACTGGATGTCGACTATTCATCGTTTTTTCTTTTCCTCATACAATTCAGATAAGAAGGCTGGCAAATTCAAAGAGTGGATTGACTGCAGTTCATTGATTGACATGAAGCCAAACACGCCAGTGATGGAAGTTTTTAGCTACCTGGCTTATGAAACAGTTGCTCAGGTTGGTCAGCCACGCATTTTTTTCAACTTGATTCTGTAGACCTTATGATAATAATAGGGAGTTTAAGAAATGAAAATGTTGACGCTAACAACAACCAAAGTAAAAAAACTATAAGCATAAACACCATCAATTCACCAGTTTGCCGAAGAAGCATCAGCCACTTGTTCATGCCTATGACTTTCGGTTAAAGATTTTGATGTTTATAAAGAAACGTGAAATGAATGTGATTATACATTACATGTGTTGATCTAGAAAGGCCTATTTAAGCTAAAATTGTTATGAATTATGTTTGGTTTCTTTATTTTTTCCACAGTTAGTTGATCTTGCACTGCTTGTCAAGAAGGACATGGAGGGTGGGGACTGTCTGGCAACAGCGATGCCTCCAGTGTCTGCCTTATCTCAGAGCCAGGCACCTGTCATTTCACCTTTAACATCGGCTGTGACCACACAAACACCTTCCACCCCAAACCACACCCCACCAGGCACACCTACCACACCTACCCCAAATGTTGCTACTACTCTCACTCCTACGGTGACAGGTGCCTGTGTGCCTGTCATCCCAGCACCATCACCGACTGGCTCAACAGGGTCAACCTCATCTACTGGTCAAACACCCTCAACTGTAACTACCAAGCCATCAAAGGGAAAAAAAAGAAAAGTCAAGGTCCGTGTTAACCCTTTCAGCCCCAGGCAAATTACCAACATCTAACTTCTCCTTACATAACTCAAACAAGATAATATAACTGGTAATAAGAAACAAGGTATTCATCAATTGGAATAAGCTGTGGAGATTAAAAAGCCAAATTCTCCCAAACTGCTTATATAGAAAGAATGTAGCATAGTTGGGAGAATTTACCAACACGTCATTTGTTGTGTTTAGGGCTTACAGGGCTAAATAATTATATAGTTTGACATTAACCATTTCCTCACCATTTCCAAAGTTGCCCAACCCTGACTTTAGTTATTGGTTAATGCTTTCTGTATTTTGATTTTAATACATCATATCAAAAGACTTTCTACTGGATTGAGAATGGAAGTTAGAGCAGTATTAGAATGCATATGGGATTTGCATTTTGATTCCAAAATATAATAATTAAAGCCGGTGTTACACGTTGAAACTTTTAGCTGAAACTTGTGTGCAACAATATTGCGAAGAAAGTTTCACCAGGTGTTGTGCCGTGTAATATGGTCGGTTTCGTTAAACTTTTTCGAATTTTTGTTGCGAGACAGGTTTCACGAAAGTAGAAGTGCTTAAAGTTTCAACATGTAACACCGGCTTAAGGTTTGTAGTATTTACTGCTAATTGTACAAGTTCATCTTGTGTGATACCAAAATTAAATGTTTTCCTCTCCAGAGTTCAGCCACAAGTTTGATGGAGAGTACAGCAGACTGTATCCAGCCAAGTCACATCAGAGAAGCCTTGAGGAGATATGCGCAGTTTATTGGCCCCATTGCTCCTTTCTCAGTAAGTTTTTGACTGTATAAGTCTGCGGCTCACTGTTTTAAATCCTCATACAGATCTCCAGCACATATTATTGTATAATCATTTATTACTTATTAAAGACTTGTGGCACTTTTGTATATTTAATTCCTTTTTATCTTCTTTTTAGCATCATAAAAGGCCTTCAGCTGGACAACGGTTATTGTGCTGTTGATGTTGGTTACCGAGAGCTGTATCATTGATCAAAATAATTAATGATTTCTTATAACTGATAGTTTAGATTAGCAATGTTACAGATTGCACAGTTTGTTATAATTAGGTGCTACTATTTTCTTAGTTGAAGGATTTTGTAAATATTTTACCTAAAATGTTGCTTGCATTTTTTGAGTCCTTACACTTAATTGCAATGACTGCCACCAAAGAGTTTTTGGAAAGAGAAAAAAATTTCTGGCTCCAAAAGGGGGCCTTTTTGGAAAAATAAAAAAAATGGTCAAAATAATTACTTACAGTAGTAGAATACACAGTGTATTTGTTGTCTTTGCTTTTATTTATGACTTTCATTCAGTTTTAACAACCAATCATGTACATAATCCTGCTAAGTTTATTAAGTTCCGTCCCCCTTCCTCTCTAATATTAGCTTTCCCTCCAAAGTACTTGAAATAAATAAATAAATAGTCAATTGGGCTTATTACAAAAATTACAGTATTTTACAGTTCACTTAAATTGTACCGATATTCTATGACTTTTTCATGTTTTTTTTCCATGTCTTTCAAGGTTTTGCATGATCTTTACAAACCCTGTAATTTATTAATAATTTTTTTTCTTAGCTATTCAGTACTAGATTAAACAAATTTAGTAATTTACATTAGACCATGTACAGTGTAAGATTTAAGAAAAGGAGTCACAAGATTGTTAAATATAATATTTATTTTTGTTATTGATAATAACTTATTTACAACATACAATGAAACTGCTGTATTCATTTAAGTAATAAAAATACCAAGAAAAGTGTTTTTATATACTGTTCATTTGTTGTTCACAACAGATCACTGAAAAAGATGTTATGAACTTTACTACTGAAGCAAAGTCATAACAGACAATCAACTGTTACAGTAAATAAATACATTTTATTTGCCTCTGTAGTCAAAAAACAAAAAGAAACTAAACTGATTTCTATATGTACAGGTAGTGACACCTACTTACAGGTTTTGTCAGAAGACCAATTGTCTCAGGTGCCTGCACCAAAATCCAACTTGATTAATAATTTATATTATTTAAAAATTAAAAATAGATTACATAAATTATTTTTAAGTTGTTTGTGTTGTCCAACAACTTTTATTTTTTTTACTAAAATGCAATGTTCTTGAAAAGTCTAATTATATCAGCCTCGGTACACAGTATTGTATAAAAACAGTGTTGGAAGATGGTAGCTAGGACCTGTCGCAACAGTTTACACAGTAATATGTCATTTAGCACTGGCGGAAAGTTGTTAAATGAAAGCTTGTTATTAAAAATAAATGATCCACACTGTTGAACCAAAATCAGACTGCCAATTTATTGATTAGTTAGTCATTTTTTCATCCAAAAATGTCAATGTAGCAGATATTAGAGCAAAGCTTCCTTTAACAGTCTCTTCTGTTCAGGAGACAATTGATCAGGAAAAATGATGTCAAATTCTATGATGAGGTTCCCTTTCATTTGTGGATTCTTGGATAGCGGCATTCCTTCACCCGGCACTACCTTCCGGTAACCAGGCCTAAAACAAAATTATTGAGTATTAGCAGGGGTTTCAAAATAAAGTGTTGTGCTGCCATCTTACAGATTGTTTCATTTAAGAAATAAAACATTTTATTATATAAAGAAGAGTGTCTTATAAGGTTTTCTACCACTGAGAAATGTCACATGTAAAAATACAATACTTTTCAGCCAATCAGTAACCTTGATTTTCCGAAAATTTTCAAAACATCCAAAATTACTTAAAAAACAATTTTAAAGTACTTCCGAAATTTTCGGAAAATTTCCGAAGATTTTCCGAACACTTCAGAAGATTTCCAAAAATTTTCCGAAGATTTTTAAAAACCCATAATTGCATAAGAAACGGTTTTTTTAAACATTTCTGAAGCTTTCCATAGATTTCCAGAAACTATTGGATAGTTCCAATGATTTCCGAAGATTTTTCGTATACGTAGGCATGGGATAAATTATGCAATGCTTTCTCGTGGTAAATGTTTATATGATAAACAGAATAACACATAGTCGCTTGGAAATATGGAATTTATTTTCTTGTGTTCAATTTGAACACACGAAAATAAATAATTTTCCATATCTCCGCGAGCCTATGTATCATTCTCTATTTCTCCATGCCTTCATAACCTGGTGAAAACTGAGGTGAAAGTTTGGGAGAATTCGAGAGCAGATCAGTGAAAATCCAAGATGCAGTTGAGGGTTTTCATCTGCTCGAGAATTCTCAGAAACTTGCCGAGTTTTTCACCAGGCTATAATGGCACAGAGAACATGTTCTATTTCTTTTATAAAATTATTTTTTCCCACATACAAAGAGCAAAGAGTTTTATTTTTGTGATGAAACTGCAAATTTTACAGCTTGGTGACACCCAAATGTCATTTTCATGCTTCAATATAGCACTATGAAAGCACACTGGTTGACCATCAGAATGCATGTACTATCTGAATTATTTTATGAATAATTTTTTTATTATCCATGACTCACTTGATGATGTCATTTATTGGAATGCTGATAAGTCTGCCATCAAGAGTTGGTACATCCACAATACAACCTGTTAAACCCTACGGGATAAAGCAGACCAGCTTAACTTCCAGTAAGGTGCCGAATGACTAAGTTATAAAGAACCTGATTTATTATTAGCGTGTACCCTTCAGTGCCAAATAAAATAATGAGGGGGTCGGAATAAATGGGGGAAGAAGGGGTTGGAAAATTTTGAAAACCTAATAAGTGGGGGGTCTTAGTAAATGGGGGAGGGGGGTTAAAAAATCTTAAACGAAGATGTGAGGTCCGCTCACATTTATCCGCAGATATCATGTGATTTTTGTGGTCAGTTTCGGAGACTGACTGTCTAGTCTGACTACAAAGGAGATGAGCTAACTCGTCGCTGCATTTTTATATTTTAGCAAATTTGATTATATTTTTTACGTTTTCTTTTTATCCAGGGAAAAAACTGACAGTACACAAAAAAAACTAAGATTTGAAAATTCGAGAATTTAATTAACGGGGACTCCTAATGTAAGGTCCAAGGGGGTCAGAAAAAAAATAAAATTTTAATATGCTGTGGGGGAGGGGGGGGGGGGCATTTATTTGATACCCATGGGTATGTTTCAAATGGTATGTGGTACAAAACACATTTTACCTGAAGTTTTGAAAAGCAAAATTATTTTAATTATTGTGATTTTTCAAACAGTTGACTTATTTTGGAACATAGAATATGAGTTGTGTTTGATTCAAGTTGTGCCGACACATGGAAATTGAAAATTCAGTAATCCAAGACAGCAGCCAATGTATCAACCATAAAAACGTTGTTTCCATGGAAACCAATTAACAGCAGTTTTTAGATAACTAAATTAAAGCTTACAGTTCAGTCTACAGTATGATAATAACTGATTGTGCCAAACTTCAACTTGATTGGACAAATCGTTCGAAAAATCTTTGGATAGGGTCCAAATATGTAACCTGTCCCTCTTATATATTATGCATTAATGTTATGATTAATTAGACCATACGTTTTTGTAAGTATTAAATAAGAATGGTACTCAGGTAATTTTGTCTCTAAAGGCTGGCAGCTAGCAACATTAGGCAGCTGCTTAACAAATTCTGGTTTCTATGTTTTGAAGAAGTAAAACTAAGTCTTGAATGATTTTGTAACTTGAAAGAATTTGGTTAAAGGTGCTATTCTGTATATACAATACATACTTCTCTGTTTTCTTCTTTTCCACTCTTGTGTTTTGTTCCTGTCTTCTGTCAAAACATTTCAGTAGTTTTGACGACAGTAGCAAGACCCACAGTGGAAAAGAAGAAACACAGAAGTATGTATAATGTATATAAATTGTACAGAATGATCAGGGTTCGTACGCTTTTTGGACTAAAAATTCAAGGACTTTTCAAGGACATATTTTCTATTTTTCAAAGTTTCTGCGCACTGCAAAGTCAAATGATTAATCCTTTTTATTTGTTCTTTTACTATTATGTGTCTCTACGTTTCTGCCAGTAGCATATATTTTCATATAAGGCACTATAGAATCAAACTTGGATGAAATTAACTACAAATTTTAAGGACTTTCCAGCACTGACTTTAATTTCCAAGGACTTTCAAGGCCTTGAATTTTTATTGTGAGATTCAAGGACTTTCAAGGCACATGTGAACCCTGAATGATTTTGTCATACTGCCAATTTGTCTTTTGTATAATAATATAACTTGATACTGCTGACGACTGTTGACTTTAAAAGTTACAGCCAAGTTTGTATGCAAGATTGGTGCAAAAAAAACTGTTCTGACTAGCATAATGAACACAAAAAATCTGATTTCTACCAACCTTTCCCAAGGGAACTGTTGCAGTATATATCAAATCGTCACCATCTCTCTTGAAAGTGGGGTGTGGTTTGTCTTTGACAATAAATACTATATCAGCTGCAATGTAATTTGAAAAGAGTTGAGTTCCCTTTATATGGATTTAAGAATATTAATTTATTAATTTATTTATATTATTTATTAATTTATTAATATTAATGCTCAGTTCTAACTTGGTGATCATTATTTTGGGGTTTATTGGTACTAGGTTTTCACATCCAACAATACTTATTGGACACACTCTAAGGGAAGTCTTCAATAATGGTGATTTCAGTGCCAAATTACAATGATAATTATGATGATGACGACGATGTCTTGAGGTTCTTACAAGGAAAAGAAACAAATTAAACAAAAATACTACTCTTGTGCACAGAGTAGATATAAAATCCATTTTTGCCAAAGTTGATGACTAAATAATTATATAAATCAATACATACCCATGCAGATGGGTAAAACGTTATGGTCTCATGTTAATGAACAGTGACGACAAACCTGGTATGTTATTGGGGCCCTGGTCACCCTCTTTAGGGAATGTGATCTTTGTCCCTGCTCGCCAGCCTTGCTTGACATTAATTGTCAGGATCTTATCTCGGATGTTGGAAGTGTGACCGTCTTCATTCATTACTCTTCTGGATATTTTCATCTTCTTTGTACAGCCTTTGTACACTTCCTCAAGTGTTAGATAAAGCTCCCTTTCAATTGGTGGATCTTGCTTGCGCCTGCCACGGCCATGAATACCACCAAACCCAATATCGGGATCATAGCTATCAAACAGCTCTGTGTATCATTGGCAAATATGAAAATCATTAAGAGAAGAGTAATATAGATTTGAGACACTTTTACAAAGAAATCCTTTTACTAGCCAGAGTGGCCTTTTGGAGCTGAAGTGAACACCAATTAAGTCAGAACAATAACATATTAAGTTCTGCAAATTAACAAATAGATTCCATGTTTTTGTGTGTCTGTTCAGAAATAGATCATAGATGATGTTAAACTGTGGTAAGAACAAAAAAGTAGTACACAGGGCAATAGCCGAGTGTGTCACTGATGTTCTTACCACAGTTTGACATACTCTATGATCTATTTCTAGGGGTAGCGAATGGTAAATCCGAGACTGTCCGAGATGCCGAGATGGCCTTTTTAAAATCCGAACCCGAGACTTTAGAAAGAGATGACCTTTTTAAAATCCGAACCCGAGACTATACGATACAAAAAATCCGAGACTGTGAGATGGAGAAAAAAACAAAAAATATGAGACTTCAAGACATGACAAAAATATGACGAGATTTCGAGACCTAACCGTATTTTGCCGAGACTTTCATTTTTTAAGGGACCATTCACTACCCCTCTTTCTGAACAGACGCACAAAAACATGGAATCTATTTGTTTTATATAATAAAAAATTAAAAAATTTGTAATGGTGACGTCAAGCATGCATCTGAAATCGAGAGCGAACAATCTGATTGTTTTAGTAGAAATCTACTAGTCCTTAAAAAAAAAGGCTGTCAATTTTATTGAACACCTCGAAATTATTTTTATTTGAAACTTCGAAGGAGTGGCCGCCATTTTGTTGACAATCGCTACCCACTATATATCACCAAATAGATAGTGAGTAGGGTAGCCAATCAGAGAACAGCATTGGTAATAGAACGCTTGTAGATTTATACTAAAATCTAATATAGAAAATATATTTTTTCTAGATGCATAAGGACAGTTCTTTTGAAGTGTAACAGAGATACAGCTAAACACACATTTGACACATTCAAGCTATGAAATGACCTTACCCAATTAATACAATCACCCCATTATTACAACCAAATTATTTCAGCCCATGTAGGACATAATTATTAACAAAGTTCCACTGTACTGACAAACTAAGAACATATACCGGCATATGGGTTGTCTCCCCCAAAGAACTCTCGAAATACTCGGTTGGCATCTCCATGGAATGTGTATCCAGGTGTCCAGCCATCTACAAATAATAAATAACATGTTATTAAACTGAATTACTGTCTTGATTTCCAATCAAATATCAAGAAATCATCAGTGTAGAAGATTTCCAAATATTACTCTCTTTTGCACTTGTAGCCACTGTCCTTACAGAACTCAAACAAAATAATATAACTAGCAAAAAATTATAAGAAATAAGGCATTGATCAAGTGGAATAAGCTGTGGAAGTTGAAATGCCAAATTCTCCCAAACTGCTTATATAGAAAGTAATGGAGCTCAGTTGGGAGAATTTACAAACATGTCATTTGTGATGCTTGGGGCTTTAAGGGTTTAGCAGGACAAGGAGGTGTACATTAGAGATTACTGTCGCTTGCAACTACCTGTCCACACACGTGTTAAAAACATGTTCTACGTACCAATCAAAGTTCAAAGTTTTGACAATCAAACTTCAAAGTTTTCTTGATTATGTCTGGAATGCTTTGGCGCAAGTTACACAAATAATTGTAAAATTGTAAAAGATCCGGGGTTTTAGTTAACTTTTTAGGGGTATGGCTAAGAAATTTAAGCTGCGGCTAAAAAAGTTGTCATTATAGAAAGCCCCGGCCAATTTTTACTCTGAACACACATGTCCCCCTCAATTGCCCTGGCAAAAGCCTGTGAAGCTATGGCGAATATTCCTCAAAAGGCAAGAGTGCACCGGCAAAATTCGCCATTCGCCGGCCCTTAACTGAAACCCCGACTGTTTGTTCCTTGTCTAATTACAGTAGGTGAAAGTTGTAAAAGCATTGGCAAATTCAAAATGCACAGCAAGAGGAATGAACTTAAAATGTCCTTTGTTTGTAATTCAGACAGCTATCTGCAAACTTGTTGGTTTGAAGAGAATCTTTCTCAATGGTGAGTTTCTAAAAGTGTGCAGTGTTCATTGGTTAACTGATATGATGTAGACATGTATGGAGTTGTTGCTCAATTGTTGCGCAAGTTGTTTAAAGTGTCTATACCGCCTACAGGATTTTTGTGTTATTGGTAACTTTTATTGAATAAACAAGTATTTCCAAAACTTTTTGTTAGTTCCGCTACTTCTTCGCTACAAAATGGAGCTTTAAAGTTTCTGCACCAGCCATGCCGAACGAAGATGACAGGTAGTTGCTAAGTCTGGGTCTAGAACAGGCTGTGACAGCACTTCAGGAATCGTTGACTCTTCATTTCACTGTTTCATTGCATTCCATACAAACCTGATCAATTTTTGGTTTGTTTACGCCAAAAACAGATTGGGTTTGTATGGAAATAAGACGAAACACTGAAATAAACTGGCTGGAAAGAGTAAACGATTCCTGAAGTGACTTCACGGCCTGTTCTGGACTTAGACTTAGCAACTACCTGTCATCTTTGTAGGTGTGGCTGGCGCAAATAGTGGCGAAAATGGGACAGAATCAAAATTTTTTTAGAATATTCTTTTACGCATTATAGAGATATTAAAACCAAAAACAATTTATGCTGTTCGCCTTATATTAGACACTTTAAGCGTTCATAATGAAAAAGCAATGCTGCTGTGGACATGCATTGTCACTAGATACGAGAGACCACGCTTTTCCCTTCTCCAAGAAAAGCCTAACCTTTGCAGCCTTGAGTCTGTTTTGTTCTCCAATCATTTCCAATTTTTTGGACATGTGAAGCAGAGTGCAGCTTAAACAAACAAGGTTAGTGCATTTGAGGTGCCAGTGAAATGTGGCCGAGGCAGACTTCGGAAACTTTAAATGGACACAATCAAGAAAGACCAGAATACCTGGGATCGACTTCCAGGAAAAATCATACAAAGATCCTTGCTGGACAGACAAACACATACGTGTAAGCTAAGTGATTGCTTAAAACGGATGAAGGTGATTATGATCAATTTGATGATTATGGTGATGATGGTGATGATGATGATGATGATGATGATGATGATGATGATGATGATGGTGATGATGAATGATGGTGATGGTGAATGATGGTCATGTTCATGATGACGACGATGATGATGACG
>JAOCPT020559937.1:0-10961 GCA_026546935.2 Palythoa grandiflora | reverse complement strand
TTGTAATGACCCGCCTTGTAATTCAGTTTATACTGCAAAAAGGTTGAATAAACAATCATTATTATTATTATTATTATTATTATTATTATTATTATTATTATTATTATTATTATTATTATTATTATTAATCGCGAAGCCCTACGATGCAAGACCGACAATGAACGGTCACAAAATGATTAATGATAGTACACGCTTTTTTTATAAGAACCAGAAAATTTTGCCGAGGCTCATTGTTCTTAATTTTTTGAGGTGATTTCAGCCTCAATTTATTCTTAATTTGTTCTTATTTCTTATTTCTGTATTTCGGGTTTGAATGAAGAAAAAACAAAATAAAACAAGGTATTGGAAAATGAAACGCCTTGCAACACACATGTATTGTACGGCTGAATTTAGAGGTGAACTACCTGCATTGTTTGTACGTTGAGCAGTCTTTACAGTGAATCTTTTTATGTTTTATGCTTAATCGCTATGTTTTGGTCAACTTTCTACCGCAAAAACTTTCCTAGTTACCAAGCCTCAGCCTGAGCTTGTTCTTAAATTGTTCTTAAATTTAGGCAAATTTGAGCCTCATTGTTCTTATAAAGTTGTTCTTGTAAAAAAGCGTGTACAAACCTGTTTCTCATATTGACGTAAATTATCGCAAACAGTTTGCGGAAAAGTCTTTGAGAGCCGCAAATCGTTTGCGTTAATGAGGACGCATTTTGCCATTTGTTCAATACATGCCTCCAACGATCGCAAGCAAGCCGTAAAGATCGAAAAACTAATTCTTTGCGGTAGTTCTGCGACTGTGTTGATCATCGCGAACACCTGCCCGCAAACTGTTTGCATTTGTTTGCGACGTTTTAGGTCTGCAGGGAAAACAAGTACACTAAATTCAAGTACAGTCTTTTCAAAACTTGCAACTCAAAGTCAAGATGAATTTTGGCAGTAGTTTACGCGGTTCGTGACGTTCATATGCAATCATTTTTTTGACGAATACAGACCTAACATATGTAAGGCTTGAGTCATGATAGCGCGTGCTCACTAATGAGTTTTCATCCTTGACTTGATCAAAACAACCGTAGCTTATCATCAAACAGGCGAGCATGAAAATTACGTGTAAACCGTCCTTGCCTAGTTTGCCTCTTCAAACAGTTAAAATTACTCTTGCCAATATTCATCCTTGCCTATCTGTTTTTCTTTGGTAATTAAATAAAGACTAAAATCTATGAATCTCTAAATAATAAAGCAACAAACTGACAACTTCATTGTCGTGTTTCTTGTGTCACTACTGTTTTCTGGCTGAGATGTTAACCTGTGATAAGCAGCGTGTTTTAGTAAGCTATCCTCGGCGAATTTTAAAATAAAGTTGAATTATAACTAATAATAGAATTTTAAAAAATATTACTATTGTTATTGTTATAATAATACAATGAATACAATACAATACAATGCAATACAATAATTTAATTGCATTTCCTTTTGAAATAAGGTTACAAGAGATCTATATATATATTTTCTTTTTTTATAATAAAATATTATTATTGTTAATATTATTGTTGTTGTTGTTGTTGTTGTATCGTTCTTGTTCGCTTATTATCATTATTATTATTATTATTATTATTATTATTATTATTATTATTATTATTATTATTATTATTACAATTTCCTCAAATCTGATTGCCCATTCTTAACTCTATTTTTCACTCATCGCCTTGGAAAAGTATCCGAAAACAAAACTCTGTTATGGGCCACTTGTTATCGGTTACCTGTTATCGGGACCGTTGAATGAACCAATTAAATTCGGGGCTTCAGGATTTCCGACCAATAAGCAACAAGTAGTGATAAGAGTCAGAAATGGACTCCATTCATTGCCATTACCATTACAAATGTTATGAAAATTAGTAAAATGTGTTTTATCTGCAAAGCTTAGTTTTCAGAAATTGTAATTATTATAATAAATTGGTAATGTTTGTCCAATTCTGTCTGTTATCATTACTTGTGATTAAACAAATTGGATTCGCGCTTCGCGCCCTTCTAATTTCGTTAATCACGCGCAATGATAACAGACCTAATTGGACTCCACTCAGTCCTATTACCATTAATTATTGTGTTCTTTATTGTTATTATTATCATTATCATTAGTAGTAGTAGTAGTATTAATAGAATTATTATTAGTCAGAAGACTTAAAAGAACCCATATTCTTGTCAATAAGAGTAGGGTTAAGACCCGGTGTTGTGGTCTGTCATTGGTCGCAGGGGCATTTATCCTTCAATAATATTGTAAACTGTGTGATGCAGTCCGGTCATTAAGTCCCCAAACATTATTGTAAAATTTCAGTAATTCAGCTACGGGCTACGACTGGAGTTAGAAGTCGACCAACCGATGTTTATGCAATATTATCATTATTGTAATATATTATTATTATTATTATTATTATATTATGATGATGATGACGACGATGATGATCATGATAATGTAGAATTTAACACAGAGATTTTCCCTGGGAAGAAATGTCCAGTCAAGTCTCATCCCGAGACCTCAGACTTCCAACACTTTCCTGAGGTCATGTGCCGATCCGAGGACTGCCGACTTTTGTATCGTTCTTGTTCGCTTCTTAATTATTTCTTAATCGATTATCAGGTCGATTTCAAACCCTAAAAGGTACCAAAGCACACATGCAGACAACATTTCAAACAATTTTATGTCTCTGTTTTTATGATACTGAGGAAGCCCTAAAAGGTACCTCAAAGTATGAAAATGTCAACTTTTCGTCTCTGGCACCCTAAGTGGAACCAAATCCTTGAATTTTTACCCCTAAGAGATACGACGAGTATCCCCGCCCCAAAAAGTGTGTAGTCCCCCCCTCCCCCAACCCCGGGGGGTTAGACAGCCTGCTAGAATGAATTCAGACAAGAACAAACAGATACATAGCAATCTCCCAGCTTACTCCTACTTATTTTTTCGTCGAACTATTGGAACTTGTAACTGTCTTCCAGATTCTGTCACTTGTGTTACAAATGTTGCCTTCAAATCCGCTGCATTACTGCGTTCCATCTATCTGAGTTCCACACCTTCTCAAAAGGCTATAATTGACCACTGACTGACACCCTAGCAATCTGTGTATGTTAAATTAGGGGAACTTATTTGAGTGTCTCTGCGAGGAGTTGCTATTGTTAATGCCGTACGGAAATTTTTGAAGCTTGAGGTCCTCAAATCGCCAGAAAAACAGCCTTTCCAAGATTTTTGTCTCTTTTGAGGCACAAACCTTACGTTAATCATTAACTTATTTATGTATAAAAATATGCCCGGGCTTTTAAAGCCAACAACTTGAAATTGACAGAAATCTCGCCGACTGGTTCACGCTCAAGTGCTTTCAGCTTTTGGTCTACTTTTCCCGGTCTGTAACTACACAAAAGAAAAGAATTTAAGTATTGCTCCACAGCAAAAAAATGACATGTTTCAAAAATGAAAATTTCACAGTGCAACAGCTAAGGCGCTGGCTAAAATGCAGAGGGATTAAACTACGCGAGGTGATTTGATCGCACGTGTGAAGTTGTGTTGCTTCGAACAACCATTACATTCTTGATTCGAGCATTGATAAGGTAAATGGCTCGAAGCTAAAGTTTTAAAAGAAAGCACAAAAGGTAATTTGAGGAATATAAATGTTCGAAAAATTCCCGAAGTACCAAAATGTGTAATGTTTAACTACGGCCACGTCCATTATTATGCTTTGTTATCGCTTCCATTTCTCAATGAAACCAACGACATCGATGGAAAAGAGAACGGACTCGGCCAGATAACTGATAAGCCATTTAAAAACGGGCGTAAATACGTAGACTTCTGCATGACTTCATACGATAAATTACTTAGAACTTTGCGCGCCCTCGATAATGTAAGTAGCTCATTTCGAAAGTTCACATTCTCTATTCTACTTGACATCTGTTTGAATGGACTCATCAGTAACTCGCGGGGGCTCTAATTATTCAAATCTATTTTTACATTTACTGCGCAGCGCTATTTATATATAACTTTCCTAATCCGTAGTTCATATTCATTGGAAGCTTAATTGATCTACGATTTTGAAACAATAGGGATAGCTTAAGGAACGGCAATAAGATGATTCAGACAGATGCTTCTAGATGTTAACAACACTAAGAAATCTATATATTTTGCTCATAAAAAGTGATTTTAAAACTAGTAGTAATCATAGATTAGTTAAGTGCGTTCGATCGGTTTAAAGGTTGGATAGGATGGTGATTTTCCTAGCACGTTGCAAGAGGGATTGAACTTATTCCTGTGTAAAAATAGTTATTAACGCAGAAACAAGAAGTCAAATAATAAACAACCATAAACCTCGTTCAAATATTGAATTTCATGGGAAGCTTACATGACGTACCGGCCGAAACGACCCACATCCAGACCCTCTCGGAGAAATCCAAGATGGCGTCGATTTGGATCAACCACAAAATCGAGATTTTTTCCGCCTGCACAGGAATGGAATTCAGACCCTCTCGGATAAATCCAAGATGGCGTCGATATGGATCAACCACAAAATCGAGATTTTTTCCACCTGCGCAAGATTATGATTGCGTTCTCCTAACGTCGAACGCAATGAATGGAGTTATTACCTCTTCGTCTGGAAATCATTCCTGCCAAAACAATCTTAGTCATCACGAGAACGGACAGACAGTTGACATTCAAAAGTTTCCAGCATTCGTCCTTGTCGCAGTCCACAAACCTTTGTGCAGTTTGGCACATTCCAACATTGTTCACCAACACCCCAACATCGATTTCTCTCAATCTCTCTTCAATTCCTTCATATATTTCAACTCCACCAGTAAAATCTGTCACATGTATCTTGGCTTTCACTCCATAGTGTGACTCGATTTCTTCTGCTGTAGCTAAAAGTTTTTCTCTACATCTGCTGATCAATATGATATTGAGTCCTTTCTCAGCTAGCTGCGTCGAATATGCTTTACCAATTCCGTCCGTAGCACCAGTCACAACTGCCCATTTTCCGTATCTTTTTCTCCAATTCTTTTCAGCTCTGAGTGCAGGTACGAAAAAAGCTCTTGTGCCTTTCAGAATTGAAGCAAGAATTTTAAACGCAAAATAAAAGATAGAAACTGCACCAGCTATCGACAGTAGAGAGACCATTTTCTTTTTCTGCGCTCTCACAATTCTGATTTATAATTGTTTCGTAGAAACTTAATCTTCCTGATTCCCGTCCTTTTATACATAATTTGGGGTCGCAACTAAAATAGATCAAAACTGACGAATGATGACTCACAGCAGCCCGGTATATTGCACTTGATCAGTTAACGGTCACTGTTGTTTGATTCACAAATGCACTTAATGCACTAACTAAGCATATTTCAGTTATTTTACAGTTCAATATAGTTTCAGTAGCAAATTAGTCCCTCATTCTCTTTGTTTCCAACTCCAGTTCTTTTGTTTGCAAATGAAAAAGTTAAAAATCTAAGTTATGAAAAATATGATCGGCACTGGCCCTCGTCACGAAATGACAAGTTGCCTACGACATAAACCTTTCGTGCCGCTGCCATTGGTTTAATTGTCACCGCATCATTTTTAAAGCTTAGCTTGTAAAAATTCTATCAACTGATTTCAATAAGCTAAAAGCCTAAATCCTTTTACGAGCCTTATTGCATTATTGGTAGTGTTAAGCGGATAAAAGTCATTGACTCTCCCTGGACGGGACACTAATCCATCTTTCTACTAATCCATCGCACTTAGCCACCAGCAGAAGCTGGTACTCATTTTACCTACTTTGTAAGAATGTAACGATACGAAACTGCGATAAAACATTTCTTAAAAAAAATATTAAATAATTGTTAGTTAAAAACGAATCAGTGAAGACGTTTCGACGTTGGGCTAACGTCATTATGAAGCAAAAAATGATAGTGATAAGAAATGTTTAAAAAGTAATAAATACAATACATATGTATAAACCAAGAAATACAAAAGATCAATAACAAAAGTGTTAGAATATTCTTTAAACAAAGAGTTTCGCACGGACAGAATCAGTTTGCGTATTAAAACACATTACGTTCCTTGACGAAAAGCATCTCATAGACAAAGCAAAATTTGAATTTTCCTTGACACTTTTGAAGTATGCGGACTAGTTATTTTTCATAAATTGTTGTTGTTGTTGTTGTCAGTTGTTGTTGTCTTTGAGGAGGCTTGTATTTCCATAGGCTTCCAAAAAGTGTTTTCTGATTGTCGAGTTTTTATGTTCAACATTATTTTGGTGAAGATCTCGGGCCGTAAAGCCAATAGATATAATCTGAATCACACATATCACATAAGAAGGAATAAACAACACATTGTTGGTTTACGATTGGAGGCTTGATTTCTTTGGGCTAGAGATGTTCTTGTAAGGATTAAAAGCTGAGTAAACTCTGGAGGAAAAGAAGTTTACGGAAATGTTCAAATTATACTCGGCGAAGACGAGATGAGGACCTTGTGGTCGGAAGGCAGAGATCTTGGCTAAGCCAGCTGACGTCGCCGTCGATTTGAGTAATACTAAGCTTTATAACATTAAGGTGACAGAGAAGTCCTGATATGTAGTGATATGTAATGATAGTGTAGCAGGGACACTTCATGGATCGGCAGTATGTCTGTTCGTCTTTAAGTTAAGTGGAAGCATAACCCTTCTGAGATATGGCTTAATAAGGCCTAATAAAGCCGAGACAGCTGTCCACGGCTGCTAATACTTAGGCTCAGGCACATTTTATCTAAGGGTAGATCTAAAGGGTAATGCCCGACCTGCCCGCACAGTGCTACTGCTAGGTTGCGCCCGCGTTCACGTAATTTACTTAGAAGTTTTTTAAAAAATATGGTCTTGCTAGACACCAGTCCCTGACGTTTGCAGGGCGTCGCCAGGAGAGTCGCCTGGTCGCTCTGTTCCAAACCGTTTTACAAACAAAATGGCTGACAGTTCAGAAGAGGAGGACAATGAACCTTTTGTGTTTTACCGTGATCGAGAAGAATGGAAAGACGTGATTCCTGTACCTCAAGATGACGGACCACATCCAGTAGTTGCAATTGCATACACGGAAAAGTGTGAGTATTGATAAATTTGCGCGTTTTGCTTCACTATTCAACTACGACAAACGCGTCAACTCAGAAACAAACAGTACTCACTCGTCAATGTTGAGGTATTTTACTAAATCCAGATTAAATGGAGACCTGCCCCTCAGAGCTGAAAATATGGAGGTGGACTGCAAAGAAAACAGGATTGCTACGATCTTTGAAAATCCTGGAAAGTCCTAGAATTGGGAAAAATATTCCAGTCCTGGAAAGCCCTTGAATTTGGGTTGTTGTTCTTGAAAATCCTGGAATGGGCCAAAAATTTCTTTCTTAACTTCCAAAAATAATAGAAATAAGCTGTTTGTTAAAATATTTTTGATGTGACAACATCCTAAAACAAAAACTGCAACTCTGGGACTTGATTTTTGCCCAGAAACAAATCTTCTGAAGCTTTTTAATAGAGTATGGATACCGTTGAACTGATTTTTGAAAAAAATGTGTAAAGCATTCAACTGTTTTTTTTGATCGAGAAGGTCCTGGATTTGCTTGAAAAAGTCCTGGAAAGTCCTGGAAAAGTCCTTGAATTTCACATCCAGTAAATAGTGGCAACCCTGAAACCAAATCTTTTGCTGAACTTTAGCTTTCTCGTTTGCCCATTTCAGCAAAACCCAGACCTATTATTGGTAGATATTACAGCGATTTAGACCAAGAGGTCTCGGCATACCCACGTGATTCCATTCTTTCTCTGTTATACCCGTCTAGCCTCGTTTTCAATCCAAAAGCCAGACCTATTATTGGTAGATTTACAGCGATTTAGACCAAGACGTCTTGGCATACCCACGTGATTCCATTCTTTCTCTGTTATACCCGTCTAGCCGCGTTTTCATTCTAAAACCCAGACCTATTATTGGTAGATATTACAGCGATTTAGACCAACAAGTCTCGGCATACCCACGTGATTCCATGTTGTTTAGAATGAATATGAAACAAACTTTTTTCTTCATATAATAGTTCCTGACTTCCTGAACAGAATGTTTTATTTTCTGTTATTTTATCAACGGAGAAGTTGATACATGACGCGTGAAAAGTGTCACAATTTCCGCTTGGCCAAAATAGGTCTGTGACGTAACCAACCATTCTAAAGCCTTCATATTGTTCAGCTGGCGGGTTTCTTCTGAATTATAATTAGAGAGTAACATATGTAATCAATGTCTGTCATTATCGGGAAAAACTCCAGAAGCATCTACTTTCGACCAAACAGAAAGGTTTAAGTAATTCACCACAGACAAATTCGACTCCAGTCTATCTTCTTTCGACTAAACAGAAAGGTTTAACTAAGTCACCACAGACAAATTTGACTCCAGTCTCGGCATGGTTCTTGCATTTTCAGCTGTTTCAGAAACTCAAAAGGCGGAATTTTATTTGTTCACCTGAGATTTTGTCTGTTATTTTGTAACAAGTACTAAAAAAGCTTTGTGCGCAAAAGAAATATCACAAACCTCGAGTCAAAATTTAAAACAAGTGGTAGATCCCTAGTTACTTATTTACTGTAAGTTCTTTTTTTTAAAATGAGTTATATTTTCTATTCTTTTAAACATGAAGACTGTTCATCCAAAACTTATTTTAACTGTAACCATCTCCTCGCAACAGGGGGTTTTCCGTCTTTCTTGTGAACAAGTGCTGAAAATTCTACGTCAGGGTCGAGAGACGTTACTTACCCTTCTTGAGGCTTTCGTCTATGATCCCCTGGTGGACTGGACTACTGCCAATGATGGGGCGTTCGCCAGTGCTTTCTATGGAGGAGGGGCTCCAGGTGCGGCCGAGAATAAAGTAAACAAGAAAGAAATGGAAAGAGCTGTTACCCAGAGCTTGTTCTCCTCCCGAGTGGCAGAGATGAAGGTTAATTGGACTGCTAACAGGTGTGTAAGATTAGATATAGAGATTATTATGTGTTATAATTTGTTTATTTCACACAACTTAGGGTAGATAGAAGAACACAGTGACACCAAAACAGTTCATTGAAAATATCAACATAGCTTACCTACATCTCATCACTGATTTTTGACTGTTTTCGCATTTAAGACCTAAAAACGTCTTAAAGTGCCTATAACACGAAAACTTTTATTGAACTGAAACATACCCATTCAAAACTGAGTAAAAATGGCGTTTACGGTATTTTAATTGTGTACTTCCATCCAAAGATATTTTCGTTTTCCTGATATGCAAATTAGCATAGCTATGACGTCAGTTGTGTTCAGAGTTTTGGCAGAAATGCAAATAACAAAGTCTGTTGCCATGGGCCTTATGCTATTTTTTCACCAAGTTTGACTGATATTTGCCCAAGTATGGGTGAGATGTGGTTTCTTTTACTAAAGCTCTGAACACAACTTGACGTCATAGCTAAGCTAATTTGCATATCAGGAAAACCAAAATATCTTTGGAAGGAAGTACGCAATTAAAATGGACGTGTAGCCGCCATCTGAATTACCTCATTTCTGAAATCCTTGGGTAGAGGAATGCCTGATTGAAGTTGTGGCTGTGTTTGTTTTTTGAAAACATACCAATAAATTTATAAATATTGGCGCGAGAGTTTGCTTTTAAAACGGCTGTAAAATTTCAAATGTTTGGCTGCTAAGCATGTCATGTTTTCACCCAATTAAAACATGTTTTTTCCTCACGTGTCCACGCTTAGTTGAAAACGACGGTATATTGGTATATTTATTGCAAATCTTTGGTAATGTATTTCACAGATCCTCGAAACCGTTTGAAGCTAGCTTTAAAATATGTTGTAATGGGGACCCTGGGACTTCCTTTTCTTGTTATTTAGTGACTTCCCTTCTGTTGTTCCAAAAAATGAAAACACTCATTTTCTCATATCTTTATCCTGGACCTGGACAGAGACGAAATGCACGCTGCACTGACGAATCTTGAAGAAAGTCTCGATGTGTTTGTGTCATCGATAGAGCTTCTCAAATCTCTTGACCAGAATGCAGAAGAACTGAAAGAACAACAAGAAACACTGCGAAGTGCCATGAACAACCCGCAGCATCCGTTACACTCCGTACAGTCCAAGTATGTGTGAAATATTTTGTATCTTACAAGAATAAATACTGCCACATTGCCACTGTTAAATTATTTTCTTTTGGTGCCAATTAAGCAACGGGTTCAAGTTATTAATGATATTTACAGCTTTTTACTGACTGCCTAATGATAGATCAGAGACGTCAAGCCTTTGTCCTTCAGTTTTTGAAAGGCTAAATCTGGAAACGCTAGATCTTCTTTATAACTTACACCGCGAGTCATATCATACTGGTATACTTAGGTAAGGGATGGAAGGAATATTTATTTTGATATGAATTAGAGCGGAGTTTAGTGAACGACGTTTCAGATGTGGTCTTAAGTTTCTTGTAGATGTAATAGGTTTATTTTTCCAAGTTGCACAACAAATATCAATGTTTATAGAGCAGGCTCTCTGTTTTATCATTGTTCGTTAAGGTGTACACGTATCTAAGGACAAAGTAGTTTTCAAACATTTTTTAAGGTGATTTTCTGAACAAAGAAGTATGAAACGATCTTTTCAGGTCTTTTTTATGCCTAAATATAAAATAGCCCATTGGAGCAGGTGTTTATTTCCGGTTTCTGTAGTGTTAAGGTTGCCGTATACCTTCAGGGGTATTTTGCATCAAAACGATATGGCGCATCTGTTTTAAACCGGAGATACCTAAACCTATATATCAAATTAAATCTTATAGAGCGAGCTTTCGAATTAAAACGAATCTTCAGATTTTTTACGTTCTCTAGAGATAGCGGCAAAATCGCCTTTCGAAAATTACAAGTCCCAGTGATTATTAATATTTAATGATTTAATCAATCCGCCAGTTTCCATACCAACAGTGCTAAAAAAACGTGTCTGCGTTTTTTCATATTC
>JAOCPT020559936.1:0-18921 GCA_026546935.2 Palythoa grandiflora | reverse complement strand
CAATATGAAATAAAGTACTTGTTGCTGTTATGAATTGATAGAAAGGATATAACAACATTTTTTATCAAGTTCTTATAGTTATGATTAATTTATTTAACTCAGTGGATATAAAATTTTGAAATAAAACACTATTTCATGTTGCACAGTTAAATAAATGCTTAAATTTTGAAGTTATTCAGAAGCTTATTCACTGTGTGTAGTGTCCGTACCCCCAAATAAGCCAATACATCATTGGTGCTATATCGTAAAAACGAGAAGTTCTTGTGCAAAGATATTTCAGGTCATTAACCCTTAGATATTAGTCTATTCAAATATACAAATAATTATAAGAGTAATGAAACTTTATTTTGGGCCTTGAGTGGACCCAACTTTGTCACCCTGATTGTGCTCTGGCTGTTTGTAAAAAGGAGATTTTTTTGCTGTTGCACCCAAAAAGCACCACTCATATCGGTTTCATATTGGATCAGGTTAACCTGAAATTTAGGACAAGTATAAATAAATCCTTTATTTAGCGAAAACGATTGTGGTATAAGGTTTCGTTTTCTCTAGATTGTGCTAGACACCTCGGTAGAGTTTGGAAAACAGCTACTCTAGGATATTGGGATTTAAGTTTACTCCAGTATAGGGTAGAAAAATTCAGTTGAACTAGCTCTGTTCTACGCTAAGGGTTCTAGGGTTCCAGCAATACATCCCCGCACCAGAAATTCCTAAAATAACCCCTACCCAATCTCCACATACGAAGAAAATCTGTTTCCAATACAGATTCGGTCAGTGCTCTTGGAGTAACGTTTTTGTCGAACCGAGACACAATTGACACTAAGCTATAAATCACAGATTGAAAATATACAGAACATTAGGAATACTTGAAAGTTCTGTGCTCTTTTTCTTCTCGTAGAAATTATCATTCTTAAACTCTTGCATTCTCAACACTAATGGCCTTGTGTTCAAAGAAGCTGTTCTTTATCATTAGCCAATTTGGTTATGTGCTGTATCGTGATCATTCGTATGCAATTCCAAGTGCGATCTCCTAATCCAATAGATAAGAATTTTTTAAAATTGCAAAAAATAATTGCAAATTTGCTATAAAAAAGTTACTCATGAATATATAAAAAGGCGGTTAAGAACTCCGATCCTCAAACTTTCTTACAAGCACTGCAAATTTCACCAGAATAAAGCAATTTAGACGAACGTGCGTGCAAGAGGAAACTACCGATTGAAAACCAATTAAGTCCTGTTGATGGCAATACAATTTGGAAATGTCATTTTGATACCAGGGGCAAATTATTAAGAAAAATATCGAAAGGTTTTCTTAAAGATTAATCTATCGCTTTTCAATTTATTTGCCTCCATCAGTAACATAATTCTTGCAAATTTGGTCAGCCGTTTAAAGTGCCACTACGATGTAAATTTACTTTCTCGAATTGAATGTTTTCTGACGGGCATCTGTTCAAGGGTGTGTTATAAAGCATTTTACACAAAAAAAATATCGAAAACCTCACAGGGCTTTTTGAAACAGCAGTTCTTTGTGCCATAAAATTGACATGTCGAACACCAAAGCCATGCTCATTTCAGCCCACGAATATTGCCAGCAGAATGTGTTGTTGCATAGCAACTATAAAAATTCCAAAACTGTCCTCTCAAAGCAACTCAGAAGATTCGCTTTTTGAGTCAGAAGACGACTTAGCAAATGCAGATCCCTTACCTACTAGGCTCAATATGTTAGGCAATTTGCTCGAGAGAAGGAAGAAAACGAGTTCAATAGATTCTTTTATTGCGAAGTTGAAGTAGGATCATGGTAAGTAGGCAACAAATTGCAAAATTGAAATAAGCCGAATTCACGCAATATTCAAAGCTTTTAATATGGTAAGTAAAAACTGGAGTATTTATTTAGAGTTGATACAAAATTCACCCATTCCCCACGAAGCGATTAGCAATGGACTTCTGTGCATCGAAATACCATTTTGAAGGTCTGTAATATTGTCACTGCCTTGTACAACACAGCGACAAGGTGCCATTATGAAAAATTGGAAGATTGTTTAATGTGGCACTATAAAATATATATAAAATGTAAAAGTCCAAAAGCGACACTGAACAAACGATCTGAACTCGCAAGCAGCTGTAAACAAGCCTTGAAGTTTTTGCTAAAGAATCTTAAGTGAATGTAAACGATAGAACAACAACTTGGAAAATAGTTGTTAAATTTTCGTCCTTAATTTGAGCTTCAGTAGGTATAAATACAGTGTATTGTAATATTGATAAAAGCTCTAGCAGAGTGAGGGCACTTGTTCCCTCACGAAACAGAACTGTAGAGGATTAAAAAACCTAAACACAGCTGAGTTTCACCTGTTTCCTTTGATATGTATATATATAAAATTAAAAACTATACAACCTGGAGGCCTGAATAAGAGAACGGGCTGAGGATATTAACGCAAAAGACCTTTATTCAGTTCATAAATTGTCTTAGACATTAAAATAAAGGGCGTAAAATCTTCCATTTATTTCACATACATTGTGAAAATCCAGGGACGATCAATTAACCATTGTATTCGTCATAATTACCAGAAGACAGTGAACCCATTAACCTCTGTTTCGTCATAAAATTTAGAACTAATTTATCTTATTAGAATGCGCGGGTATAAAAACCTGAATGCAATTACAACATAATGATATATGTATGAGCCCTGAGAAGAAAGCAACTTTGCCAAAACGCGTTGGCTCAAATAAATAATTTGAAAGACTCAAATAAATACAATGAAATGAGCTGGAACAAGATTGAGATGGTTTTGTGCCACAAGAACTTTTATTGGCTGACCAGTTTTGCCCTTGGCTTCTTCAGGGCCGTTCAAAGGTTACACTTCTTTTTGGGACAAAGGCCCGTTCCCTCAAAGGAAACGGCGACAATAATGGCCGAACAGAAATGGATGCACACATAACGGAAACGAACCAAGGACCGGAAAACGACTTCACAAAAAGAAAAAAGCAAACATGGGAGAAGACTAAAAGCCCTAAAGAAACAAGAAATAATGAAAAGGATTGTAAATCTCTCATCCGTGCAACTGTTTACTTCAGAAACGAACTTACTACAGAGAGGATTGAACTTTTGCCCAAAATCCACCACCCCCCAAAATGGACGAACTGCATTAAAGCCACACAGACTCTTCCTAAAAGAATATCATTTCCCAAGGACAAAGCGGACCTGGAAGATGAACCTCCATACCAACCTTCGATACTGGAGAAATTAAATAAAAAAGACAAGACCTATCAGCCACAACCCTAACAGTAAGTAAATATCTTCTATTCATATCTATAAATGTCCATCAAAATATTCATTCTCTTTCATTTCATAACATTAATAAGCATTGTGTAAATTTGGGGTGTGTTTTCATGTTTTATTGTACTAAGGTAAAACTTCCATTAACCCATTTATGCAAATATATGCCGTGGTACTTATTTCATTTTCGGACTTTTTGGGGTAGTTCTTGATCAGGGCATCACTTATTTGAAAAATAAGTTTTTAAAGTGAACATGAGGTGGAACAATTTTTTTGCAAATTTGCAGTTCCGTCACTAAAGTAGCAGGAGGCGATGTAAACTTTGGCTTCGTCAGTTTCGGTGACAAGTGACTAGGCCTCAAAGGTACCGCACTTATCCAGAGAAGGTGTTTACTTCCTTTTCAGCCTTTTTTGGTGCTGCGATTATTCAAGTAAATACAGTATTGTCTTACAAACATATGTTTTTATGTAATCAACATATTTCCTAGCCCTTGGCTATGGGATTAAGAGCATTTAAAAACATCCCAAGAAACAAAAAAAAATGCAATGTTAATATATTATGAATAAAACATAAACAAACGATCGTGCATGAAGAAGCCTATTGGTTCTAGGCAAAAAATTTCATAATAAAGATTATCAAATAATTTGAATTGTTTGCACCTTCTGATCAGTAAAAAACCCGTTTAAAACATTTTCGCATCAAGGAATGGATTCAGACAAGGAGCTAAACTTTTACTTTCTTAAGTCACGTTGACTCAGCTGAAGAAGCGAAATGAGCAATGAGCAAAGTGAGATGTTTTCCGGAGCTACAAGACGAAGCCCTTGACCAAGGTTTTAGCAGAATCGGAGGCGAAACGAAAAAAGTATGTAACTTTAATTGGTGTTAAAACCTTTCAAGGCAATGTGCTTTCATAAAACTATATGTAGAAAAAAGGGCAAGTCAGAAGCTTGAACATTTATAAAACAAATCAAAAGCACAAAAGGAGGCTAAATAAAAATTCATTTTGACATTGTTAAATGGTTTTGTGGGCGACTGAAAGAGAAATAAAGAAGGCTTTGGAAAGCATTAAGAGTTTCGAGCTTAATGCTGACTTGTGAAGGTTTTAAGATAACGCCTGAACCAAGAAAGGTGGCAAGCATAGTGTTGCTCTTAGCTTCTTGGTTTCTCAAATGCTGTTGAGCGGTATCTCAACCCTTCTTTTAAAGGGCGCATAAGAATAACAGGAAACTAAGAATATTTAGCGATCAAATATAATGTTGGATGCCGAAATAAAAATGCTCAAGAAAGAAAGGAAAAAATGTAAGTCAAAAGCCTGCAATCACTCCGGAAGACCTTTAGAAAGTTGGAAAAATAATGTCCTACGTTGTGGACCCATCAACTCTTCTCAATTTATTGAGAAACATGTGGTTTCACACAACTCTTTACTGATGTCGCCGTACACCAGAGGGGCAGCATTCTCTAACTCAGTAAAGCTATGTGTTTGAGAATGATGCACAGGGGCAAGAGTAAAAGAGCATAAAAAAACACCAAGAAAGAATTACAGATGTCGCGAGCTTTGAAAAAGATGGGCGAATGTATGAAATGCAGCTTCCAAGCAATGGCTACATTTAAAAAAAACAAATCTTAAAATAAAGAGGCACTTATTAGCCTTGATCAGCTTAGACCACATGAGTACATTGTACTGACAATTTTCCTGGAAGAAATGGGCAGCTTTGTACGTTGTGGAATGCTGTGTGTACTAGCGCCATATTTTCACCGAAACCTCTTTTATGGAAAATAAGTTCCTTATAAGAATATTTAGAGTGATTACAGCACATAACATCCTACTTTCCCTTGACGAAGAAAAAACCTGGTCCACAAAATCTGTGCAACATGTGCCATACGACAACAGCAGGTAACATCTGCATATTTAAAACAGACCAGCTTGATTTTCTAAACTAATTTCCAGATAGCAAATGAAAATATTGAATAGTTATGAATTAATTCCAACTTGCAGTTGCTTTCTCCATTTGAACTCTTATAGACCTTATGTGGATTCGCTTCGTATTCAATAAGTACCTTTTTAGGATTCTTAAGTGTCAATACATCCTCACACATGGTAGTTTTTATAACAAAAAGTAGTAATAAAGGTAATACTCAATCCAACAAAACCTGGGTTAAAGGGGCATAGTCACGATACTGCGCATACTCCAGAAACTTGAATTTTCTAAAGTTTGTTCGGGCCCGGAAGGACTGAAATAAGTTGTGTTGTCGTTCTAAATCTTAAATTATCTCTTTCGTGTTTTTACATCAGTCGTCAAGAATCACTTTTTATGTTTCATAAGTTATCAGAGTATTTTTTACTTGTGTTATTTTACTGTATTCTTGCCCAAAATCCTATATAATCCACAGATTTCTACATTGACCTCAATTCAGTATGGATGACCAAGCCATTTCGAAGAGAGATAATCTGAGCTGCAATGCTACAGCAGTGAGTAGAAGATTTAAAATGTTATTGCATTTGGGTTACCATCGTATTGGTTGTCTTCACGAGTTCACGAATAGTACTCAATACTGGAAATTATTTCAGTATTGAGGAATTCTCTCGAGCGACACAGACTTCACAGCTTATCAACTCGCCATCGAAATGGAGCAGCAGTTCTGTGATGGTGTGTTCTGGTTATCGTCTTCTTGTCCACGAATAGCTGTTCGTAACTTCCCGTAGAATTGTAAGAAATGACATAAGATGCACAAGCACGCCAGAAATAAAGATAAGTCAGAGAATTTAGTGTTCATGATTGAATCCATTGATAAGTATAATTCTACTTCAAGTTCAAATGTGAAATGCATGCAATTGATTTTCTAGCACCTAACTGTTATGTTCATCGCAACTCAACATTTTCCTACTGTATACACAAAACTCGTGTTATTTTACTTTATCTCAAAAAAGAATTGGAATTTTAAAGCAGGGGATAATCACTTCATGTGAATACAAGTTTTCCTATTATACTGTGAATTGAATACCGAATCAGTTCACAGTCAATGATCTTTGACTTTGAAAGCCACAATAATTTGCTCGGCCTTAACTCAGCAATTTCGTTTGTTATGGAAACGAGTGGTCGATCAACATTGCGCAATCCTAAATCTTACTTTATATCTTAGAATTTTCACTTCAGCTCTGCTCTAGTCTTTATTTATTCTTGTATTCATTAAAAACATTTTTAAAAATATGTTGAAGCACTTATTTTTCGTGGTGTCAAATTCTCCCTGCGTGATGTCCGAAAAACTTGCTGGACAATCTTGATTGGACGAAAAACAATAGCTGCTGTCAGATTTCGGCTGGAGTTTCGATCATGCGCAGAACCGTGACTATGCCCCTTTAAAAGCAAGGGATGTGACTTGCTTCACTTTGTAACTTGGACCACTTACTCCAGCACAACAACTGATGTATTATGAATGAAATATCTTGACAACTCAACCTTAATTTTCTCAGATGAATTAAACCCATGACCCTCATATAACTGGTCAGATGCTCTACCCACTGAGCTACAGACTCACATGGGGAGTCGAGTCACTGACGGGAATTGTATCCATGACCCTCTGATTACCAGTCAGATGCTTGGGGGCAAGTTCGACGCTAGAGTACTACAAAAAACAACTAGAGATTATATAAATAGAACAACTGAAATTGTAAACCCGAATATGCAAATCCCCAAATAAAATTTTACAACGTGTCTAAGTTCCATGTGAAATCAAACTTATCCTTGTACTTCAACTCACTGCCATGAACATTCATATATTGTTCATTCTAAAAGTTTGCGGAAAGGTTTGTGAAGCTGTAACGAGATTTTCCGCATGAAGTTGGCGATGTTTCCCGGGCCAAACATGAAAGCGTTGCTATCCGTCCAGGAATTCAAAGTTGTTCCATGAAATTAATAATCATTCACACAGTGACTGAGGCAATCTTAGGTTGCAACGGGATCAGAATAATAAAACATTGCAAACAACGTTTGATTCTGTTGTTCTGAACATTATAACAGTCATAAAAATTTGAGAAATTCTCTGTTGTATTTATGGCTCAAGAACTTGTTTGTTCTTGTGAGAGATCACGAAAGAACGCGTTATCCGTTATTCAGGATACTAGAACGAAACTAATTTTAGTATTTGTTTCAACAAATAATCTTAACAGATCTACTGGCTGTGAAGTGAATTGTGTCAATGTTTATCCAACTCGTGGAGTTTTCTTTCAATTTCACTATTGCTGTAAAGTTCCAAGGCTATGGACGCGAAAATACGTATTCGTCTTACCTCGAATCGTAGTCTTCCTGACGGGTGAGTGCCATTGAAGCGCAAAAATGCTTCTCTTACCTTCCTAGTTCCTTTATTGACCCACAACTCAATCAAACCTCCAAACCTTGTCCTTCTCTTTCTTCTTCCTTAATTTTACAAATCCAACATGGCTTTCTGTTACCGCGGAGCAAAGCGACTGGCTCGCGAATTCCACCAATCACCGTTGATCCACTCGGTTGCCTAAAACACTTCCGGTTCCAAGAACAAAACATGAAAATTTACTTCCGATTGCAATGGCGACAGTTAACAATTTGTCTCCTACAACAAAACACATTTTGTTTGGTTTGAAAGCTTTTCCATCGTAGAATAACCTTGATATCGTCTGGTTGTACTGATGATTGGTCGAATCATCTTTACGCGTTTATTCTCTTTTATCAAACGAAAAAGTTGCGCTCGTTTAAATCAAGTGATTATCACAAATTAAAGTAAAAAAGAGCCGTTTGATTTTAATCTAGATTCGAAAGTTTTCAACTTTCATCTTTCGCGGAATCTTTGGACCCCTGAATACGGTCTACGATCATCAAATCTTTGTTCCGTTTGCTACAACGAGAAATCTTTGTTTATTCAAATGCGAAGACACTGAACAGCTGCATATGTCAACAATGCTCTCTCAATGATTGAATCTCCACGCTTTGAAACCAATGATAGATGAGATAAAATCAAAAGGAGATTATTCTACCAATCATATTTCACTTTTGCTCTATTAAAACGCAGTTTGGGAGAATTGTACGCCGTGAAATACGAAGAAATCCTCGATTTGTTATTCAGTCCATTGACTACAAAATTTGTCAACCGAAAAGAAGTTATTCCGCTTATTGAAATTGGTAGATATGTAATATACTTTGATCATAAGGGAGTAAATATTTTCTATTTTGTGTCTTATAGGTTTGTGGTTATGTTTAAAGTGTGAGAAAAATATGTTCTTGTGACAATAGACTTTATTAACCCGACCAAATGCTAATAAATACGATGCGAGTGACTGTATTGTGTTGAAAGAACAGGCGTCATTTCAAAAAGTCTATTTTTCAGACTGTATACCACGTGGCCAGTTTAACAAAATGTAAGCGAAATTGACGAAGATATTCTTATAGTTTCTCGGCTTTTAAAATGGCAAAACCTAAGCAGTTTCCTTTCATTCACTTTTAATAAAATGCAAATAGTACTTATTTGTGTTTTTTGACATATTAAGTATTTCTTCTACTTGCGCTTCAAAAAAACAAAAATAGGGGATAAGAAAGCAACAGTAAAAGATTTAGTAAAAGCCGTCGTAAAATTAATTAATTCTATAGAAAGTCGCTTCGATCCGGAATTTATGCCATTAACTAACAAGAACATTTCATAATAAGCGACGGCCATTGCCGGTCGGATTTTAAATTCATTTGATCATTATGAATTTTCTTCCAAGCAGGTTGAACACGTGACCAAAGCCACTACAAACCATTCATTCGAATTCGCTCGCTTTCAAACTGTCAGTACAGCCGCACGACGTGGCGACACGAAACACAAAGGCACCTGCTGAATACGTAATCTACCAAGCAAGAAACTTGATTGAAACTTTGCCTTGTTTCTTGGATATGGCCGATTTTGGCCAGACGACACGTACATTATCACCAGTCGACTTCAAACACGCGGAGAGAACTACCTCTCTTTTCTTCCCTTCTCCACCGCTAAAGGACGAGTCAGAAGAAAATAACAAAAATAATAAAAACGGATGTGAGGATTGTATAGAACGCGAATCACCAAAATCTAAGATAAATTCAACGCAAGAAAATACAGTTTTAGATCAACGCAAGACCTGTTTTACAAACGAAACATCCATGTTTCACGACTTTTCAAGTTCGTCGGGGTTTTGGTCTCCACCAAGCACGGTGATAGACGATGGTTTTGTGCCCGCTAACGGAGTTAATTTCTCTACAAATGCGCCGGCTATCGCACAGTCGAGAAGATTTGCAGCACCAACTATTACAACAAGTGTACACCAACAGCACAGACGACCAGCGCATAACAGCCAATCGCCATTTATTACTGGGACAAAACCGGTTCATACAATTTCGAATCCGCTAAATTCTGTGTCTGCTTGGAACCAACATCCTCACGCAATGCCTGGATGGACACAACAACATATTTCAACTGGATCGACTTGGGGTCATCGTATTTCCAACCCAAACATGAATACAATTGCCTTGACTCACGCTCGAAGTTCCTCGCGTCCATCGAGTCTAACGCTTGCCCAAACACGTAGTTTGAGAGGTAGGGGGAATTCCTTCCCTTCGAGTACAACAAAGCAGCCGCTTTCATCTGTGAATAGTATGACCCAAAGCTTACAAAGTATGACTTTGAACGGCCAGCATCATCACAACCATCAGCCAGTTGATGGTACTATTTTGGACGATATCAATGGGTTTGGGAATTCGCAAGGCCATTCCACGGAACTATCTAATTCGCTGTACCCATACCAGGTATAACCCGCAAACCTTCTTTTAACCCTATAACATGCTCTATAATATAAAGCGTCAAACGTCAGAAAAATAATATGCTTTTGGCAAAACTCAAGAAACAAAAAGTATTTATTCAGTAGTAATAGAACATTCAGAAATCAGAGGAGTTTTGTTACTTCAATTCCACTGAAAGTTTAAACATGATTTGAGATTCGATATTACGAAGTATTCTGATGAATTTAACTTAAAATATGCCTTGTTCAATCGTAAAACGTTTTTACATATAAAGATATTCGGAAAAATAAGGTTGTCATTTAAACAGCGAATTATTAAAGAAAAACAACTGCCTGGTTTATGACTAGGCAGAAACTATAGCTTGAGTTGAAGGTGCTGGTTTGAGGCTTTTGTAGCATTTTCGTCTTCAATACTATACATTTATTAATGAAAGAGAACGCTTCTTTCTCTACAGCTGCTTTTAAACTTTGGCGAGTAGAACGAAGAACCAATTTATTAGCTAAAGACTTGTATTTCAACTAATGCCTCATTGTCTGTTTTTTCTTCAAAACTAGGAATCGATGAAATATCCCTCAATAGAAACACGATTGCTGGATATTATCCGTTCTCCATCGGAACCACCAGACAACTTGACAGGTTAGAAAAGTTTTTTTTACTTCTATTTGGTTGTGAGATTATTGATTGTAGGAAAATAGCCAGCAACTCACATGCTGTTAAAAGATGCAGTTTTAAAATCGTTCCAAACAAGTACGACGGGCCAGTTCTCAGCTGTTTGTTTCTAACAGGATTGTAATAGATTTGCGAACAGAAACCCAGCTCAACTGCGTACCCAAAACAACAAACAGTCAACTTTAAAAATGGTTAGTCTCTAAGGATAACGCCGAATCACAAAGATTTTCACTAAATTTAACCTTATTCCCTAGAACACATATTCTCTCTTTTTTTTGTTTTTGTATCATTTTATGGTACTGTTCTAGTGAATATTATGTTGAAACTTTAATCTCCCGAGTGAAGTAAGACTGTGAAAGTTTTCACAAAACACAAAGTAACATATATACCACCTGCCTAAATTTTGTATTTTAAATTTTTAATCAGTCATCAAAATGGCTAGAGCTTGAGTGAGGTGAACGCTGTGCTCTTATAGGAGCTCTTTACTAAGATATTTTGTACTTTGAAACAATTTAGAGTTAATACACGGTTTTTGAAAGATAGGGAAATGTTTGAACGTGTTTTGCAGCTGAGGTTGCTCTTTAAAGACGTTTTCTCCAGAGCTGTCGTTTAAACGCCGCCATAGCGTAAAAGGGTTATTTTTTTCTTTGCTTTTATTGTTTCTACTTGTTTTGACGAAGAGACCCCTCAAATTTCCCCTGTTTTGAATAATTTTCATCTCAACGGGAAATGGAAAAATGTGTTGTAAACAAAACCTAAGGAGTAGGAGTGAATATGCTGTGGACTAAGGTCAGACGATTGAAAGAAGAACGAGCTTAGTGCTGTAATCAACTTAGTTCTCTTAGCATTTCATTTGTCAGAATTTTCGATAACTAATTTTAATGGCAATGCCAGTATTTTTTTTATCTCTTTGTAAATTTTTCTTTTATCTGTTTGAAGTTGTCTTCCAAATGACTTTCCCATGATTCTCTCCCAAGACTAACCTTGGTTCTAGACATTGAAGTAAAGTGGAGAACTAGAAAGCTTGGCCGGATGTATACGCGACTCGAATTAGTTTTTGTTAGTGGTGTTTTCAGAAACCTTTATTCCAGGGATTTTTCTCGAAGGCTTCTATATTCAACTGATAAACTTTCTTACCCGACGCTTTCTATATTTAGTTTATGGATAGAATATTTTATTCTGTCTCGATGTATTCTAATTTTGTAGAAGTAGATGATAATTGCAAGTCGGTTCAATTTAATGCCTTCCGCAGAAGCCACACGAATGAAACCATAAACAAAACATCAAAATGTAAGAACAGTTCAGCAAATATAGAAAAAAAGCAGTTAATTTTAAAAGAGAAAAAAAATTAATAAGGGCGTTAGTCAAAATTCTGAAATTGTGGTTCAAAGCTAGGCTGTGTTTGTGTCAAAACAGGAGGAAATATTTTTGGCGTATTTGAGTCTCCTAGATAACATGTTTGTGAGTATTGCTTTTTCTTCGGCCAAGAACACCCATCAAGCTTTAAGGCATCAAATTACCATAAAGTCTAAATTTTAAAACTATACAGCTTTATCTTCGTCCCAAATGCATTTTAATGTTGGTTTGATTTATGGAAAGTATTATAAAAATACTTTTTCATCTTGTTCTCAAACGAGTAGTCTCTTTTCATGAAAAAGACGTTATCGGCGAACTGAATAATATTTCGTTTTGTGTGTGTGTGGCACTACTGCTTAATTCATGCACATGTTTTGGATTCACAAAAAGACACTTGAATACCACAGGCAAAGTTATTCCCCTTTTTTGTTTGGTTTAACTTAGTCTACGGTACGTTGAGATAGGCAATCAAACTCAAAAAGATTCCATGTATTCGGATAAAAAGAATAGCCATTATGTTTAACGTATAGGAAAGGAAATCACATCAGATTGACTTAACTTAACTCTAAAACTTTTTCGCGAATTCTCAGAAAGAGTTCATTCGAAGTCATGGCAGACTATATGTTTAAAAATTGTGCTTGCTCTAATTTATATCTTCATTACCTGAGGATGTATATCAATTTTATCTGTTGTTGGACTCCTATTTAAGACTTCGATAAAAATTTTGCAGAATTTTTTAAAAACTCTAGACATCATTGAGGCGTTTTGGTATAATATATATTTGATGAAAGTCTTTTAAATTTTAAAGACAAAGAATACATCTTGCCGACTAATATTGGCTAGCATCAACGGAACTGAATCGTATGCTATATAAGTTTCTTCAAGTTTAACTGAAGTCGACTAAACCAAATAGGGAATAAACATTGCTCCAGACATCTTAACAAGAGTTAATGAGTGCACGAAATCAAATTATGACTAAAAGTTAATACCAAAAACCATATTGTATAAATATTCTTATCTTAGAATTTTCATAAAATAATAAGTTTAGGTTTTAAGAAATTCGGAGACGTTAATCAGTTTTTATCGAAACTGAGTTAATTCAAATAACTTGTGCATATAATATATGCTTACGAGAGCGCGAATACTGACAAAAATTTCTTTTGAGTGTTCATGTTAAATGTAGTCTTAATTTGATGTTTTAAGCTAGAAACTTTAAATTCTCTATCGCAAATAACGTTTATCATTGTCTGCCAATCTTACTAATCTTGCCCGAGTATCGAAATTCGTTTGCCATGAAGTGCATGATTCTGTCAAGAAAAAGAATGCCATTCCCATATTTTGCAAGGCAAAATATTCTATTCAAGAATTTTAATCTATTTATTTCTAATTCTTTGTATTGTTTACAGACACTGTCCGCCATCTTTTCATTGCGTCTGCACATTTCCGACACTTTGTAACCATATATATATATCCAGCAAGTTGTTAGTGGCGAAATGAGGTGTCCGCTCTGAAATCCACCGAAACAAAAGACGTGGGTACATAAGCCTGGGGAACATATTACAACTACTCTGTTTTGTGTTTAAAATTCTTAGTTTCTTTCAGGAAATAAGAAGAGTTTTTCATTTAGAACTTCTGTTTTGAATCTATCCAGGGGTTTGGAAAATGAATCGTTTGCAGTACATTCAAGCTGTGTTTACTCTGTGTACGATGGTTAGGCAGGTGTTTTGTGACTTAAGAAAGACAAGTCCATTGCCAATGCAGGTTTTTTTTAAAAATCTCGTATGGTTTTGCTATCTCAAATGCCTTTTAGCAGACGGTATCTCCCCGGCCATAAGAAACCTAACTACAGCAAATTTCCGCCACAAACTGTCAACAAACGCTTATGTCATAATCTGCACCTTCAGTTCCCCACACTCAAATTGGCAGGATTACTGAAATAGAGATTCAAAATAAAAATCAAAGCTAAAAAGGTTTCAATATTGAAGAAACCTTTTTGCTTTTAAAAAGAGTTGCAAATAAAAGTATTGTCATTGTCATCAGTTCTATTTAGTTAAAACTGCCACGAAGACAAAACGTTGAAAACCGCAGTTTCACTTTCGCCATTTTGTAATTAAAAGTTTGTCCTTTGCATTCCAAAATACACTGAATTGGGTAAATCGTAACATAACTTAAAAAGGGAATTATTTTTGTAAAAGTTATATTTGTTTTTGTTTTTTTTGCTATACCGACATTGTAAAGAACCGAAATTTTTCAGTGTTTGATATTTTGTTATTATTTGAACAAAAATAAATCCTGTCCTTTTTCTCTGAAGAATTCAGTCCGTATTTGCTATCATGAATCACTTAGAACACAGGCAATCGTTGGCAAAATATCAGTTGTTCTTGCTTTTTCAGTAAATTCAAATCTTACGTTTGAATCATGTATATTTGATAAATATTTTTGCCGAGAAAAAATCCACTGATTAAAGGCAGTCATTATAAACCTCACCAGTATCCTAGCAACCGAACTGACTTGTTGCAGTCGTATTCACAAGAAATTGTCAACACTGAAAGAAATTATGTCATTTCACTAACGAAGTTGCTGTTTTGAGAAAAAATTATTAATTATAAACTAGAAAGCATGATTTTTTTTTCAATTCACTAACAAAGTCGCTTTTTTTGACAAAAAAGAGCATTGAATATCCACTAGAAAGAGTGAATTCTCTGCCAATTCATTAACGAATTTGCTGTTTTGATTACAATGAATTGACAATAAACTTGCTGACTGCCTCAAAAGAGGAATATTTTTGACGTTTCACTGCTTTCATCTGCGGTGACATTTTTAAAAGTGCTTCTTTCCTGAATAAAACACAAAATTGAAATTTTTTTCACCCTTTAATAAAGCGACTTGTTAAGATAGTTTCCAACTGTGTTAACAATATTTAAAATTTATTCAAAAATTGCAAAAAAATTACTTTTATGAACGTTTTTTTTTAAATCTTCATTTAATGTTTTTTTATTCCGATTTCTACAGCGATTTTGACAGTTGGCAGGCCGCAAAAAGCGAGAGATTATGAAAATCTCTATTCAATTTTCTAGGAAGTAATTATACTGTCTATGGTGAAAGGAATAATGCAACTTTTCTATAATACAAATTTTTGAAAGACCGACAGACGGCTTAAGTGGCAGATGAATTAAGGTTTTTGCATTTAACAAGGATAGGAAGACTTCTACAAATTATGAATTAATATTTTCTAACCAGTCAAAAAGACTCGTATGTTTTTATTGTGCTTAATTCGCGGAAACTTTGATCTGATTGTTGAAATTACTTTCAACGTACAATAAGATTATTTCAAATCATTTCTTTCGAATTTCCACCAGCAGACATGGCCTAAACTAAGCACACAAAAATATAATAATTGGCAGAAGATGTTTGTTTAAAAAATGTATATGTATGCTGAATGTAGAACGCTGAGATAATAAAAGATCCACACAATTCTGAAAATCTCGTTACGTCTTAGATGATTTTAAAAGTTACGTCTTTCTTCAAACAAAGTAAAAATTTTAAGCGGATCAAAGTTGTTTTTAAACAATTTTGTTTTCCATATACGTTCGTTTAGTCTTTCTTTCTGATTAAAGTTTGCATTATTTACAATTTATGTGGGAACGAAAGTAAATCATTTGGCGAGATCGGGAAATGAATTTCTGTCGGTCTCCGAATCATAGCTGTAAAAATTGCTTTGGCTCGCTCAGCCACAAAGAGTAATTGAACAGTCTTTGATGCAAAACTAGTCAATTGAAATTATGTGATTGTTTTTGTATCAGATTAATATTACATTCAAAAATGTTTTCATGGTAAAAAATCCGACCGAAATATCAGACTGCAAGAATCAACGCCAATGGTGCTCATAAAAATAACGAAGCAAACTTGGAGCTGGGAGTTTTCAAAAAAAAGAACCGGCCAGTATAAAAAAATTAAAGTAAGCATTTCTATTTAGGCGTCTGTTTTGAAGATCCTCTGACAAATTAATTTTATTCAAAAACCTACGGTTCTTTTTATAAAAAGCATTTTCAATTCTCTAACTGGCCTAAATATTTTTTTTTCATAATGGTAGCCGTGAATATGATAAACGTCCGAAGCTTCAAAGCCGATCGAACAAAATAAAGCAAACCAGACTCTTCAAGCCGTTACTTTCAAATGACGCCTTCATTAGAAGAATTCAAACTCTGAATAAAAACAACTTTGAAAAAAAATTGTCGGAACATTTTTGTCTATTTTGATCTATATACAAGCAAGAAAAGACTATTTTACTTTTTTAGACATTCATCCCGATGAATTAAAGGCCCTCTTGTAAATATTTTAATGGTTTTATTCATTGTTAATCGCTTACTCGAGCGTTGTTAATGCCCTTAAACTTGTGAGGACGGTATACTGGTTAACGTCGCCGGTTTGATTCTCTAGTTTCCTTCGTTTTGGAGTACCATTTATGAATACCAGTAAAAGGTTGTAATTGTTTGTTCTGCTCCCCAAGCAGCGACTAGTGCTTTCTATATTCTCGCTTAAGTGAAAACTGCTGTGTTTTTAAAGTAAAAACAATCAAGACAATTTTCTCGGACTGACAAATTCTGAAAACTGATTTTTTCTTAAGAGTTAAAAGCATAAACAGCCAACTAGGTTATCTCGATGGAAATCAGCACGAATTTAATTCAAAAGGCGCTCAGTAGGTCTAGGAGATTTGGTTCGGCTGGATAAAGAATAAACATACGTTTAAATCAAACTGGTCAGTCAGTTTTGATCGATGGTGCGGCCTTATATCCTATAAGTATAAAGCCTGTGCCATGCAGATACAGCCAAATCTTGCGTCACAACAATTTAGAAAAAAACCGGAAGGTTAAAGTTTGTTTTTAATCAAGTATTCGAACACTCTGAAACCGTAAAAATTGCGGGTCAAGGCATACAATTTTCAAATCCTACATAGTTTTTTTAAACTAGAGTCTGAATTTTTCAAGTTAAACTTTGTTGAATTAGCAGTCCGCGCGTTAAATATATGTCTCTCCCTTCGCATCCACGAAGTGAGAGATAACGCCCCATGATACGATGTGTGATGGATTAAAGAAATCAAAAACTAGAGACACAGTAGTTCCACCTGGCTTTGTTTTGACTTAAAATATATTTTTGTCGATAATTGAAATGATCAAGAGTGCTTCCTGCATGGTAGTTTTTCGCTTATATTACTCCGACGTGAATAAAGCATTTTCAGTAGTACACAAACTGAGTTTTGTGTAGAATATAACTATAACTATAAGAAGAATGTAAGAACAATAAAACTTAAACTGGTTGAAAAAGCATGAAAGATCTAAGAACAATCGAGGATGGAGTTCTAACACCAACCATTTTGGGAAAGGAATTGTATATACAGTTTTAAAAAAAGCACTCTGTAAATTTATTAAAGTTTGTTTGTTAATTCCCGGCCGAGAGCAAAATTTCAATATGTCTCAAATTTCCGAATATAGTTGTGTTTTTGTTATAAAACTTAGAAGCAATTAGGCTAAGACAAAATTTATTAGCTATCATTAAAAACTGTGCATTAAATTTAACACTTGACTCGACTGTGATGATTTTGAGAAAAGTTTCAAATTTGAGCACTGTACGTACACAAGTTGAAAAACGAACGGTTCGCCGTTTGCCCTTTTCACTTCCAATAAGTTCGGATTTTTTATTTCATTTTAACATTTTGTTTGTTTTATTTTAAATTTTTTTAAAGCTCATTCATTAATACCAGAAACAGATCTAACATTGCCCTTGCATGCAACACTGAGTATATTCAAAGATTTCACAATAATATTATAGTGCTTAACCACATAGTCACAAATATCTGACGAAAAAGTTTTCAATTTGAGTACATACAGAAGTTGAGAAACGAACAGTTCATTTGTCCTTTCGGTCTTTTGGTTATTTCCAGCCCCCTGAAAATCGTCAAATCCCGCAAAAAAGAAGAAAACTCCACAAGGCTGGCTGATGACGACAAAACATATCTATTTCAGTTGGCTTTATGAGTTGAAGAAAGTAAACCAGATATCAGTAGTTTTTGAAATCTTTATTAGTAGAAGGAAACCCGAATTTTTAAAAATTGCGGCAAAAGAAACAAAATATAATAGCATCGGCATTTTAGCACAAAAAATTACGGGAAGATAAATATTTTTTGTTGGGCCTCGAAACGGTAACTTTTTGTAACTTTTCCTAGCACTCACTCACTGTTTCTCTCTCTCTCTCTTGCTGTCTCACTTAAACCCACTCCCTAATTTAACTCATTCACTCACTCACTCACTCACCCACGCAATTACTCACTCACTTATATTCACTCACCCGCCCACCCACTCACTTACTCACTCACTGAATCATTCACTTATTCACTCACTCACTCATCCAATCATTTATTTATTTATTAACTCACTCACTCACTCATCCACTCACTCAATCATTCACTTATTCACTAACTCACTCACTCACTCACTCCCCCAGTCATTCACTTATTAAATCACTCGCTCACTCACTTACTCACTTACTGACTTACTCACCCATCCATTCACTCACTCACCCACTCACTAACTCGCTTACTCACCAACTCACTCGCCTACCCGCTCACCCACCCATGCACTCACTTACTCACTCAACCACTCTTTCACCCACCCACATACTCACTCACTCACTCACTCACTCACTCACTCCGGCATATTTACTCATTCACTCACTCACTCACTCACTCACTCCGGCATATTTACTCATTCACTCACTTAAAGATTTAGTAAAATAACTCTTAAAGTTCAGAGGCAATGGCAGCGTAAGTTAATTGGGAAGGGAAG
>JAOCPT020559880.1:0-10963 GCA_026546935.2 Palythoa grandiflora | reverse complement strand
GTAATCGGATTGTGGCTAGTTGACAAATCGCGTACCTTGAGCTCCCGAGCTGCTGTTATCTCCTACGTTTATTGTAATTAATAAACTACGTTGTGTTTTGGAATCCCGTTGTCTTCGCGTTGTGCACTCAAGAATACAACACACAGACTGACTGTACCGGAGATATAGAGTGTCTGCGGCGCAGGCTAAGGGGCGTTTGACGCGTCCGTAAGAAGAGCAGCATCCATCTCATCAGCTTCAAAGATATCATGCATAGAAGCCTCACTCCGACTCTTGTGAACTGCACACACCTGAAGCACACCACTCGCATTAATCACATCTTGCTTTGCCACCCTTGTGAGACACTTGCCAATAATTCTCCGGATATCTCAGATCATCTCGGCCGTTAATTTCCTGATATAATGAGTCGGGAATGTCCTCCAGTAGTCCAAACAAGAGGGAACCTGATTTTGCCTCTTGCTCCGCTGGGTGTTTCTCCTGGAACTGTTCCATCACCTCACTGGTCAACGGCACAAGGCCACAGCCATTACCCTGGGTTAGATAACGCAAAGTTGATTGAATTTGCCCTTCCATAATGAATTAGGAAAAAATTCGAGCTTTGTTCTGACGATCTTTCCACTGTGATTTTTGTAACCGTTTTTGGACCATAACAACAAATGCTTTTCTAAACAAACTTGATGATCTTTAGCTTTGGCCTGTTCACTCGGCTTTTGGAATGCAAGTGCTGAGAGAAAAATAGCCACTTTTAGTGCAATGTGTTGAATTTCTATCTTATTGTCCTAGTCGTTTGAATATTTGGTTAGCTGGTCAATAAAATTACGTCCTATTTTCCCACGTGGGACTAAGAAAGTGCTCTTCTCCCCTACTGTGATTTAATTGTTTACCTTTCGATAAAAGAAGCTCTGATTGCTATGTTTCCTGTCACTATTTTAACCGCAATTAGCCATCTTCGGCATATTTATGGCTGTGTATTGTGCAAGCACTGTTGTGACAACTAGTGTTGTGTTCCTGGGGACTAAAATCCCCTGGGAGTTGTCCTGCTCTTGATATATGCAAACCCAGATCTGAAGCTGCTTCAGTCGAATAAGTATATTGGCAGGTTGGCTGTTGGTCTGATTTCCGTTGTTTTACCTATATCCTTACATAGATTAAATAATTATATCCATCTGACTGTCCCGATCTTTATCATTTGACACTCCTAGCCTCTTCATCCGTTATATTGCTGTCAGTGACACTGTTCTTCTTTTTCTCTAATTTCGATGCTTGGTTCCGCAGGTTTTGACCCCTGACTTTCATTTAAATTGCAATAGCCCATATTATCATACATAATTTTCTTTCATCATCTCTATATATCGTTTTCTCCTGCAATTTTAATTACATGGAAAATTCAGCAAGTGAACATGTTCCTTGGCTCTTCTTTTACATCCCAACAAAGCTTTGTCCATCTGCTCACTCCATTTCAGTTTTTCATCTTTCTTACTTGTTGACATGATTGTGAAGCGAATGTTCTAGTTTGTCTTGGGCCCAGATAGAACCAAAAAGCTTGAGTAAAATAAGGTAGAAAACAATGCCTTATTTCGAACTTATTTATAATTCACTTATACCATGAAACATTCATATTCACTTTAATCATTAATTCATTGCAGGTTTTCATTATTCGTTACCTGAAGCTCGCGAAGAATGTGTAGGTATGACCCCGAAACATACTCAAATGTCCTCATTGCAACAGAAAGACCACAACACTGGGATCGCTACCTTCCTCTGTGTGAGTTTTATGAGTCAGATGATAGAGTGTCGAGAGACTGGAGCTATGGTTTTACATCCATGTCTGAGATTATGTAATGTTCTAACCATTTGCAGATCTTGGGAATGTTAGGTTGCTTTGAACCAGCAAAAAAGGAGTCTTTCCAAAGTGTTTTTAATAAATTCAGTTTGCAGTTAAGAAACCAAAACATGCAGCTACAGTCTCTTAAAATTCTTCATTTTATTTATCATGAAATACCATAGGAAACACTAGCTTGGTTTGGAAGCTAGCTTCACTAGCTTGAAGTGTTTTCTGGCAAGTCAAATTAATACAAACAAACAACTTACAACGGCCTTACTGTCTGCAGACTTCCTTCTTAGAGAGTTGAATCTGTAAAGCAGAATTCAAGTGTTAGCATTTTAACAGCACACAAGTTTACAAAACTCACTGGCTTTGGACTTGCTGAGATACCGTTAATTTTTCTTTAATACAGGTAATCAAATCCTTAACATGGCATTTGTGTATCATATTGGTTGTGATAGATTAGTTTAGGTACAGAAGAGCCCCCCTTCCCCCATGGAATGCTAATAAAACTAATATCACTGTATTATATCATTAATATCATTATTATTACATCAAAGTTTTAATACTTGTTTTAATTGTATTATTTAGAAAACGATGAAATGAATCGGCCATAATCTAAAATAAATAAATAAAATAATGCACTTCTGCTGATTTAACGTTCAAGACAGTATAATTATACCTTTCAACAGGAGTTGGGTAATTGTACAGTAGTTTTTATTAAAGCAAAGGGTAAAACTTGATAAAAATTAATACTTAAAAATTGCGAGTGTTTTCTACCTATTGTAAGTGATCATCGTCGGGCCATTATATACAACAATCCAAACCTTAGCCTTTATAAGTTACCTTGTTTCCCTTTCAATTCCCATCTGGGCATCAGAACAAGCTGCTAGTGCTGCTGCTGTAGCCCCAACAGCTGCCTCAAGGGATTCTGAACTCTCGATTCCCATTTCACGTCTGCAGTATGGACTAGGTTCAGTAATGTCACTATCTTCAGCCCACGAAATGCTACTGTAAGCAAAAAATTACCATATTAGGAGAGGAAGATTATTTAATCATTGTCATTGTTTCTTTTCTGCACAACAAAAGAAACATTGAATTCTAATGTGGAAAAAAGAATGAAAAAGTTGAAAACAAAACTTTATTTACTATTGATGCTTACTGCAACTTAGTTTTTTCTAAAATTGCAATAATCAGTCAATCAAGCAAGAGATTTAGTTCAATGAATTTAGTTCAATAATAGGATAGTTAAAAAACACCAGCCTCTGATTGGCTGATTGACTATCAACTTTTCTTTAATCTTTAATACAGCACCTGTACTGTGTTAAAACATTAAATATTTGTATTGTCATCCAGGAATATCATTTCCACACCAAAGTTCAACTTTCTTTTTTCTGCATGATAATAAAAAGGGGTAACTTTTAATGCAATGAATTTTACATTTTATGTGTAAATTAATTAATATCGATAGGAGATTGTTCTGACAGGCAAACCGTAACATACTATGTTTCCTCTTAATTATATAATTACATTTTAAAACGCCTACCTTGAGATAGACAGGTCATCTTTTGAACTGTCCACTGGATTAATTTGATCAATTTGTGAACTTGTTCCACTCTCTTGTTGTGGAATCTGGATTACCATCTCTGTGTCTTCACCATTATCACTGATAATTGTAATCAACTGCCCCCCATTTCCCACAAGAGCAACTGGTGAGTCCAACTCTCTGGTACAGTCGGCAACTGGACTTCCTACCAATAACTCACCTTCCATTGTGTTCAATAATTTGCTTTCATCTGCTTGAAGATCTCCATTTACTAAGTCACTTTGTTTTTTATCATCAGAAAGTGGTGGCGAAACATGTGATGAATTTCTGCAAACAATCTCATCCAAATTACTTTTCTGTTCTAGTTGATATTTATGTAGAGAAGGTGAAGTTCCTCTTTCTGTTTCTTCAAGTGCAGCATTTAAACGCTCTGATAACTTGTTTGATCGTTCATCACACTGCAATGCAACAATTGTTGCACTCATCAAACCTCCATTGCTAGAAGGAATTCCTTCATCCTTCATATTCTTCTTGACATTCGGATAATTTGCTGTTCCATCATGCAAAATGTCTTCATTATTTGCATCATACTCGTCCTTGGGACTCCTAACAAAGAAATCTACCTTCATATTCTGACTTTCAGAACCTAACAGATTTCTAGGAACTGACTTATCAAATTTAAACTTGAAACTCTCAACAAACGTTTTTCCTTTGGTTTGCTCCTCCTTAGTATGATTTTCCTGTTTCAAACTTTCAACAAGATTATCTGGCACTGAGGTTGCTTTTGTCACATCAAGAAACTTCATGTCAGCTTCATGAGTTTGACCTCCTTCTGTTCTTGTAGAAGTACTGTGACCAGGGTAAGAGAAGGATCTCGAGTGTCCAGCACCTTTTACTACCAATGCTGCTGAATCCACTAAGGAGGAATTATTTCCAGATAAAACTTCTGGAGTTGCTGAAGGTTGTTCATCAGTTACTTTTTCCAATTCAGTTGCAGAATCAATAGGATCATTAATTTCTTCTTCTATTGAAACAATTGCCGCACTGACCTTCTTTTTCTTTTTCTTTTTTTTCTTTTCCACTTTGATACTTTCTGGTTCTATGAAATGAAAGAACACTATATAACAGGTTCGACAGTTTTTAACCAGAAGATAACTAACGAATTCTAAAATCAATAACTGTAGTTCATGAAAGATCAATAAATGTTATAATGATTATAATTTTTAAAACTAAATCCCAAAACACATAAATAAGTGAGATTATGGAAACTAAGTGATTTAGGTCAAAAGGGTAAAGGTCAGGTCCAGTCATTCAGTACTAGACACAAGACTGTGCTTTCTTGTCATGTTTAACTTTTTTTCGTGTTTCCAATTATTGTTACAGTAGTTATTCCTATAACGGCGGCATGGTTGGTGCAGTAATAACATCTCTGCCTTCTTACTATAAGGTCCTGGGTTCAAACCCTGGCTCAGCCGAGTGTTGAACATTTGTGCGACCTTCTTTTCAACCAAAGTAGACTCAGCTTTCCATCCTCCCGAGGTCGGTAAAATGAGTACCAGCTTCTGCTGGGGGCTAACCTGCAATGGATAAGTGTCCCGTCTAGGGAGAATCAATGACTCCCATCCACTTAACACTACAGAAACTGGGGATAAACACCGGCTCCAATGGACCACTTAGGCTCGTAAAAGGATTTATCTTAGTTATTCCTGTACAGAGAAGTTGTATGGCAGCCATTTTAAAATCCAGTTATGAACAATTTACCTGCAATTTCTGCAGAATAAACAGGTTGTGGTTCTGGTAGGGGCTTGGTAGGTACTGGAAGTATTGGTACTTGTAATGGTAGCAAGTTGTTAAGCACCTCTCTTGTGCTTGGTGGAGACATATTCTATAATTAATTACAATAAAATGATTACTGTAAATTTCAGGATTAAATCCCTGGACTTAAAAATAGTTATAAAAGATTTCTGATGGGCTTATAAATTATAGAACGACAATTCATACAGAACAAATATTTGAAAACAAGCATATAACAAAATAATAAGAAAGCTTTTGCAAGAGAAAAAAACACACAATTAACTGCATATCTAGTTTGTTTGTTGTTAAGTAGTATAAAAGAGAAGAATAAATACACTCATCCAAAAAACTGGTATATGCCCCGACAATCCCTGTATTCTAGTCAGGAGTGCTAACCACTACACCATCAGGGACTACCATGCTGGCAACGTAGCAGTTTCATGATTAGTTGAGTTGGTTAGTGTGCGAGGAATGTATTTATGCTTCTCTTTCATACTCACTGAACAACAATCATACCAGATACATGTTTATATATGTTAGGGCTGAGCTTTCTTGTTGTTTCATAGATTCCTAAGTTGTAAGACCTTGTAATGAGTAAATATCATTGATAAGTACAAATGAAAAATGGAAACCAAACTCTGTCACTGAAAACATGATCTCACCAGCTTGGATGCATTAAGTTCTTCATTATCAATACTGAGTGCAAACAAGATGGAGCTAAGACCTGCATGTAAAAAAATCTTTCTGAGTCACTTAAAAAAACGTATAATAATATCATTAAATAATATTACAAACAACATTTAAAAGTCTGAATAAATTACTTTCATAAACAATCTTGTTTTCAGTAAATCTACTACTACCTGGGAAAATTATTGGTGATACTACTTCTAAAATATCACTATATAATACCCCATTGACCTGGTTACTTGGTGGTGAGTTGACTTTTAAAGAGTTCAACCTGCTAACTCAGAGTAAACAGTCAGTTATGGTTGCTCAAATAGAAAAGTGAAAACTCATAGTTTAAAACTGTGAGTTTTAAATTACTCACATCAACTTTTTGATTTAGTCGAACTGGTAACTTTAACATTAAAGTAACTTAAAAATAGTAGTCAATCAACTTCTTGCTAGTTTGTTTGTGGTGTTGGAGTTGAATAACAAAATATGAATTCCTATTTTAACTGGTCACTTCATTGCTAAAAGTCAAAGCTGTTAAAATAAACCAGGTTCTGAAAACATATTAAGCTGTATCAAAAATGGGCCACAAACAATTGAACTGCAAGTTAGTATAATCACTCTGCTTCTAATATGTTACAAACCCCTATAGACCAAATCAGTCTTTTCCTCACAAGATGCTATAGAAACATTATAAAATTATTACTAATCTCGCTAATACTTGGAACCTAATGGCCTTAACAACACGACGAAACATTTTAGATAAAGTTTGTTCCCTTTCGTCGAGTATATATATTTGTAATTTCTTGTAACACATCATTTCCTTTTTCTTAGTCTCTTGTATGAATAACTTTAACCTACATCAAATGTATTTATCCAAAATACTTGAAGACGACAAGTTTGGCTTGTCGAAATATGGTGTACTTCAATAAAAATTTGGCCTGTTTATTGCTGTGAGTGGAATAAACAGAAAAATCATTGATACTGCATGAAAAATGTTGACGTATATGCCTATGCATATGTCAAAAAGTGCAGGAATTCACTTGACTGCACTGTAAACAAATGAAATGATAACTGAAGAGGTCATGTTTACTTCAAGAGAAAAAGGCATGAATCATGTTTTGGAGAGTGTATTTCTTCAACCATGTTCTAAGAAAACCCTGTAAATGTGGCTTTTCTATCTTTGCTTTCAGTTCCCCAACAGAGAGAATATATAAATTAATGTACGTACTTAATATAACTGAAATGCGAAATAAAATGTATTGTATAATTTGTATTAAATTTGTATTGTGCCTAACACAATTTTTTAAATGATGCTATTGTCATATTTAACCATAAGACTAAATGTGTCAGGCTGGATTTAAAACACTCATATGAAAGTTAACAATTGGTTAAATAAAAAAAAACAATTCATCTTTTAACAACTGGATTCAGAAAATGACTTCCATAGAATCCCTTAAACCCCGTCTGTGATGTAACTCACCTGCGGCCATCATTGGAAGCATACTTGCTCGTTCTTCATCCATCAGAAAGGACTCTGGCTCATAAAAGTTACTGAAAATTTTAAAGCAATACCTATTAAACCTGAACTGGTTTCACTGCTCTATGAAACTGTAGTTTAACATGAATGAAACTATAGGGACCGAATTCCATTCTTAGAATAAAATTAGTATATTATTTAATGAACAAGAACAAAAGTAAACCACAATGCAACTGTGCACGTGAAGTTTTTAAAATTACACACCAATAGAAGAAGGCCAGCAATGGACAGCTGTTTCACTCTTATTAGAGCTCATTAGCATAGCATATTTGTGTTATGAAAATGTCCTTCTAAAACATGGTTTTTATACCTCCTCTTTCTATTTTAACCCTCCAATATTTTTGCAGAAATTTTGACTAACATAATTATTACATAAATTGTACAGTATACAGTGTTCATTACATGTGTGGTGTGTGGGTAGGGGATCAGGGGTCGGGGTGAGGGGTGAGGGTTGAGTGCATAACTTGTTGTTTTCAGATTTTGTTCTGGTAGCATGTTCTCTACCACAAATGTGATCTAGTAACTAGTAACTTGCTTCCGACTTAGTTAACTTTATTTGTTCTTATATATTTAGAATGATAAGTAATGGTGGGTGTGTACAAAAAACATATTGTTGTTGACGCTGACTAACTGAACGTGTACCCAACAAAGCTAGCTTTTAATAAGAAAAATTACTGTTCATTAACCCTTTCAGCCACAGGCAATTTATCAACATCTAACTTCTCCTTACATTACTCAAACAAAGTAATATAACTGGTAATAAGAAATGTGAAATAAGGAATTGATCAAGTGGAATAAGCTGTGGAAAGTGAAAAGCCAAATTCCCCCAAATTGCTTGTATAGGAATTAGTATCAATGGCACTCAGTGGGGTAATTTACCAACACCTCATTTGTTGTGTTTTGGATTTAAACGGTTCATGTTTAGATTTTCTTTGCTTTTACGAGATATATCAAACCAGAGGAACAAGGACACAAATTAACCTACCCCAAAATGGTCTTGTCACCAACGAAGGCATGAAAGTATTTTTCTAGTGTGTGCTCATTTAAACTGGCTCTCAGCCACGCTTTACCTGTACAGTGCACAAACACACTTTGTTCAAAGTTAAGCACAATAAAATGTACAATTACTGCAAGTTATTAAATGGCAAAAGCTGGTAATTAAACACGTTGTGAAAGTCTGAGCATTTGAACATTTTCTAATCTGGTCTTAATAACGATGTTGCAGTTGATGAAATGAATTTTAGGTAAGAATGGTTCAAAGTACTGGTATGTAGAAATCGAATTTCAACTAGTTAAAAATGATTTCAAACAAGATAAAAAAAAAGCAAACAAACTTTTCTTCTTCCTTTTATCTTCTTTTCCTCCCCATCCCTCATTCCTTTCTACCTGCCCCCTGATCTGATGTAATCCTAACCATAACCCTGATCATGACCCTGTCTACCTCCCCTCCTTATCTATTATGTAGGGAGTAACAGTAGATCGTGGTATATGTATGATCGTCTAGGTACACTCTTAAGAATCCTCACTCAGAGGAAGACGAGTAAAATGGAAGAAGGTTAGTCCCGAGAAGGACTGTTGTCAGTAGTAGTGACTGATGAACCCAGGAGTAACAGTAGATAGACTTATCAATATCTTAAACAAAAACCTGAGGACTTGTCAAGAACTTAAACACTTAAGGACTTTTCAAAAACTTAAACACTCATGACAAGGACTTTTCAAGGACTTTTAAGTTTTTAAAAAAACTAAGTACTTTTCAGAGGCTTAAATGAAAATTGGGGAAAAGAAGATGTTGAGTGGACATGTGTTTTAAGCACTCTGGGTTCAGTTCACTCTAACCTGAAATGTTAGATGATATAAAATATATCAGTGATGTTTCAAAGAATCAGAAAAAGGGAGTTTTCCAGCACAAGTTCTGGTAATTCACTGACTGACTTTTAATGCTCTGCAACAACGTGAAATATTAGAATCCCTGATTTAAGGACTTTTCAAGGACTAAACAAAAACTTATTACAACCTTTCAAGGATTCTTGAAGAATTAAAGGAATTTTCAAGATTGAATCTCTATTACATGATGAGTTGATATATTTAACAATTAGAAAATGAGCTCACAATTTTTATCAGCTGGTAGAATGACATGTGTGAAGCCTGAGTCATTCTATCAATTGCTGATAGAAATTAAGAGTGAGTATTCTCATTGTTTTTTGTAGAAACCGCTGGAGAATGAACAACACAACTACGATAATTTTTGATAAAATTTTAATTTTTTCAAACAATTAATGTTGATGATTAAAGTGAAACTTGTTAATAAATGAATGCTTCAATTCTATTTTTCCTTAACTTCAAAAATGTTTACATGATATCTTGTTGCTGCCTTTGTTTTATCTGGAACAGTTTTGTCAATTAGAAGCTTCAAAAATGTCATATTGGATCTCATAGGCACTATCTATTTAACAAATAGATTCCATGTTGGCGTGCATCTGTTCACTAATAGATCACAGATGACGTCAAAATGTGGTAAAAACAAAAAAGTGGTACACAAGGTGATAGCTCTTTAGACATTTTAGGTCTAGCCAGAGAGACTGGAGCCCCTGGATATAAGGAGGGACAGTCACACAGTACACCTTTTAAAAGAAATTTTAGATTCAGAAGGTCTCCACCCTTGCTGTAAATTCCTAAATACAAGACCCCAATCATATTCCCTTAGGAATCAACGGGCGCAAGTTCCCGTCCCAAGAGTGAACAGGAACATGAACTCCTTCATACAACACAGGGCAAGACTGTTAGGAAACAAATCATATGAAGCATTATATTTTTTATTTTTATTTTATTTTCAGGATTCTAATTGTTAAATTTTAAAATCATTGTAAATTTGATGTAATTCCACTTACTAGCCTAAATCAAATAATAGTTTGATGATGTTTTAATTTTAACACCATAAATAGTAAAATGAAACTGACATTTCAGACTGTAGTACTTCGTCAGAGTAGGACTACAGTCAAAAACATCAGTTTCATTTTACTATTTACGGTGTTAAAGTTAAAAAATCATCAAACTGTTTCTATAGAAATACCAACACAGCATCCGATTTTAAATCAAATGATAAAGCTATATTATAATTATAATTATTATCTAACACCTGAAAGAAAGCGAGTGTGGTAGCTAATCGGATTATAACATTTGCAATAGTGACTAGATTTCTACTAAATCAAGATGTATAATTATTATTTATGCAGCAGCAAAAAGTACATTGAGCACTGACCTCTGCCAATATCTGTTGTGACATTGTGTAAACAGAAGAACCTTTCAACTTCCATCTTGCTTAAATGCTCTTTCACAAAGCTCCAGTACACTACAATCAAATAACAAGAAATTAAAAACCACCTTGCAGAAGTGATCAAGAATAATTACAGTATCCATGGGCAGATCCAGGAATTTTGGAAGGGGGTGGCTGGAAAATTTGAGCCTGGTCTATTACCCCACCCCCCTTCCCCCTGCTTCATCAATAAATATCACATATTTAACAGCGACACTCCTCACTATATTTTTGAACAATAGAACATCTCGGGAAACTATATTCAGTGATTTG
>JAOCPT020559780.1:0-10963 GCA_026546935.2 Palythoa grandiflora | reverse complement strand
CGTCCAGGATTTCTTTTAGTACATGATTGAGAACATGTAGGGCTGTCGCTAATCTTGGCACAAGTTCTGGCGTCTTGGATTTTGGGGGAATGCTACCTTGGAGGATTGCATCATTTACCTCCTGGACAAAATCATCAATTGTTTGTCGCAGCAATTGCTTTGCGGGAGCATCGAACGTAAAGACCACCTCATTATTCATTTGTAGGATGTTTTGAAAGGCGTCTACGAAATCGCTAACTACCTCGTCCTTTAAAAGATCTTTAGCTTCCTCCATTCGACGAAGTGTTGGCCGCGATGCCATAGGCGCTGACAACATTATTCTGTCAATGAGTCCATGCCCAAAGTCCATCCGTGCGATTAGTTTGGCCGCATTACTAAGTTGGGTTGAGCCCAAGATACAAAAGGGTGTACTGGGCTTTATGGTCCTAGTAGTTTCCGTTGAGTAGCGATAACTTGCTTGTTCACCCGAAAACATTTTGCATAGGAGTTGAAAGTCACCTGAGGCATTGTCTTCGTCAGACTTTAGGAGTTTGTTTAGAACTTCGTATACTTCTGGTGAAAGCAGAAAGCCTTGGTTGTTTGCGGCAATGAACTTGACAAGTCCAGATGAGGTTGTTTGGTTAATTACGGCGTCTCCCATTCCTGACTTGTCCAGAGGTTCTTGTGCAGCGTAATAGACAGCTGATGATTTTCCTGAGAATTTACAGAAGCGTGTTAATTAACTGCACTAAGATAATGTACTATGCCGGTGTCGATATTTTCAATTAAACTTTTATAAACTATGTTACAAATATAAAACGAGGTCGTATTGATATTTACCTAATCCGGGATGACCAATAAAGATGGTGAACAGGTTGAGCGGCTGCTGGTGCGTGATGGAATCAACCTTGCATTTTTTGGAAGCCAGGTAAAAGGCCGTCGTAGTAATCAGCGAAGGTATAAAGTAGGCTTCGCAGCTTCCAACCGATGCCGCCTTATTTTTGATGAAGTTAATAACAGTTTCAGGAAAAAGTTGTCCAAAGTTGAAGTTTACGTCATTTAACCGTTTCTGTAGATTTACCCACGTGCGATCGTGCTGTTTGTTAAGTTTGGCAATTAGCGAATTCATTATTAAGGATGTTTTTAAAAGAAAAGAAGTTGGGGCACTAATGATAACCAGCAGAGGTAATCGGTACAATGTTTTTTAAAATAGTTTACTGGGCATAATAATAAAGGCCACTTCCTGTGTGCTTGTTATTAACCAATCCGCTACAGCACGATATATGGTCGCCAATCATTGGCGTGAACATCACTGAATTCACGCTTGCCGGTGATTATTGTTCGCACTTGAACGTTCAATGCAATGTAATTCAACAAGCTTAAGAGACGCAAAAGCAAGTAATTGTTAATTGACTTTCTTATTGAGTTTACTTTAAATGAGTCTTTGAATGATCGCCATACGTTAAGTAAAACCGAAGTTATGTTTTTTTTTTGCTAATAAAGGTTTTAGCGGACATTATTGGACGGAGCAGCGAATTTCTTTCACAAACATAACACCTTAAATGTTAATAAAAGATGTGTTTTAGTTAACGGATATTAATTATAAAATTAACAAAACACAGCCATTATTCATGTCAGTCTCACTGCAGATTTACTAAATTTGCGAAAGATTTTTTGAAGTTACGTATGAGGTGAGAGAGTAAAGTGTTTAAGTTTAAGTTTGAGCAAATGGATAAAGCAATAAAGTATCATTTGGAGCAAAAGAAATATTAAAAAAGAATAACGGAATTCAAACAGTTACTGTTTATAAAAAAGACGTAGAAAGTCAATGCGGGTCATGTGTTGGAAGTTATTGTCGAATGAAAGAACATACAACAATGGACATACGATGACCTTATAGGACAGATGCTTGATAAAGATAAGTTTATAAACTGGCTTATGGATAAAGCACTATTGAACAAAATTCAGATTTGTCCGAGGTGCAATTGTGAAATGAATTTGGTAAATTGTGGAGACCGATCTGATGGTTATAGGTGGGAATGTAACAGGCAAATGAACCGTAAAAGGCACAGAGCGGAGTTGTCTGTTAGGAGTGGAAGTTGGTTCGAGAAAAGCAAATTAACATTGGAAGAAATGATTAAATTCACTTATTGGTGGTGCAGAGATCTTGAGCAGTGTCAAATAAAGCACGAATTAGGGATGTCATCGAGTACTGCCGTAGACTGGGATAGCTTCTGCCGAGAAATCTGTGAGATATCGATAATTGAGAACAGCGAGTCGGTTGGTGGAGAAGGAAAAGTGGTGCAAATAGATGATAGCAAATTTGGGAAGTGCAAATACCATCGTGGCCATCACGTGGAGGGACAGTGGGTTTTCGGTGGGATCGAAGACGATAGTCGGAAATGTTTTATGGTTGCGGTAGAACATCGAGACGAAGCTACGTTATTGCCCATTATTTTAAAATGGATAAAACCAGGAACCATCATAGTTTCTGACTGCTGGAAAGCTTACTATAATCTCGAAAAATATGGATATACCCACAGAACGGTAAACCACTCTAAAGAATTTGTAAACATTGATGGTGATCACACAAATAAGATAGAAGGGAGTGCGAAAGCAATACTTCTCATCGTATTTGGCTGAATTTATGTGGAGACATGTTAACAGGGATAAAGACTTATTTGAACAATTTTTAATCACAGTCAGGAAAGTTTATGAAAACATTTGTTAATGATTTGGATTTTGGGAGTTTTCATGACCGCGCTTTTCCATAATACTGCATCTTTTATAGTTTTGTAACGCGTTTGCGATGTTAGTGGGTTCCACTGTATTTATGATAATATAAATAGTTTGATTGTAAAAACATGGTGCTTCGAGATAAAAATTATAGTAAAAGTGAAACTGAGTGGTTGCAGGTTTAATTAGTGAGTAATTAGGTTTGTATTATGTATTCTACGAAACAACTAAGTTTGGCGTGTATGAGTTTGTATTGTGTTTTATTTTGTGAATAAGTTCTAAGCGTGGTCGACGGTGTTGTTCATGGTAAAATGTTTTAAGTTTTATTTTAAGAACGAGGCATATTCTATTAGCATTCCTTCTCTTTAAATCGTTATTTTCTATTTATAAAATTACAACTTCAAGAGCGATGAATAACAATCTTGTGTGATAAAAATTCCCTTACAAAAAAGAATAATTTCTTCCGTTCTATTAAAGCTATAGAATTTATTCAAATTGTCATATTTTCCTAAATACACTCCTTATTAAGTATTTAGTGAAAGTGGATGGGACGTTGAAGATTGTAACTGAAAAATGTTTTGAAGTTTTTGTAATTGTGGTTGAGAGAAAACTCGCTTTTCATGTTGTGTTCAGAATTTTGGTATGTTTCGAGGTAAGAGAAAATTAACAATAAGAAATGCACATAAAAACAGTGAAATTAAGCGGCGTTTCCACTATATGGTTTTTTGTCGAAATGTAACGAAAAGGGGAATAATTGTAAGGATAAGTTATATTCTTAATTTAGAAATGTGCAGGTTACACTAATGCGACGTAACTTGCATAATTCGATATTATTTAACATTAGTGAGGTAGTAAATTAAATGGATGGACCAAAATATTATTCATCGTTGTTTTATCTGTTTGTTAAAGTTGGCGTTCATAGTAAAATGTTTTTATATTATGTTTTAAGAACGAAGCATATTCTATTAGCATTCCTTCTCTTTAAATGGTTGTTGTGAATAAATTTTAAGTACAGAAGCCAACAACAAACAGTGTGATAAAAAATTATCGGGACCACGGGAGCAGTGACTACTGCAGCCTCAATTTGGCATGGTATTCTGAAGTGTAGGTAAAGAAAGTGTATTACATATAGCACAGGACGATATAAAAAATATCCTCGCGCGGCGACGAAATACCTTCATTATGGAAATGTTTTTCCAAAGCTTCACGATATAAACGTGCACCGGAAACGCGCCCAGACCCGCTCGGTTGTTCCAGAAACAGGAGGCCCATCAAGATTAGTTTTATTAAACTAACCCTAACCCTAACCCTAACCCTAACCCTAACCCTAACCCTAACCCTAAACCTTTTTTTTTTTTTATCTTTTGTTAACTGCGGTACCACGGTGCCAGGGTTTACAGAGGTTCTGCTCATTATGCCTCATTTCCATAATATAGAATATGTATAACTGCAGTACCACGGTGCCAGTTGAATAAGTATAACTGCAGTACCACGGTGCCAGTTGTTACAGTGCTTTGGCTGAATGCCTCATTTCCATATTATAGAATATGTTTCGTTAACTGCAGTACCACGGTGCCAGGGTTTTAGACTATCTAAAATAGTGTCGGGGTATTCTAAAGTCTAGCCTAATTATATTGTAAATAATAATAATATTAATAAAAGGCTCCGGAAATTATCAGAATTTTGACAACATGCGCGTGACATTATTTTCTAATTTCACTAGCTCTTCACCATTCGATTACACGTACTAAAATAATTAAAATTCTACTAGCTTTGACCTAATAATATTTCTCATGGTCCGTTTTGCTTAGAATTTTCTTATGATCTGCAATGCTAAAATTCCATGAGTCTTGACCAGTATGGTTACTGTAAAGGTAGGGAAATTAACCACACTATAACTTTAAATCATTACTTTTACTCTTTAAAATACCTCCTTCAGATTCTGGCCACAAAGCGAACACACCCCAGTTTTTCGAGCATTGTCGATGTGTGGCGCAATAGAATTTCCCATTTTGATTATCTAGTCATTTACATAAGCATAACTACAATTCCTTTTGAATCCATACAGCTTGTGATAAGGGTTTTACGGCAATTTTGCCAAGAATGAGCACAGAAATTGTTTATCCAACTCTCCCTGTTTCCGCCGCCATTTTGACATTATTGTTGTCGAATGCGCTTGCGCAATTGATCATACCGCTGACAACATGAAAGAAGCTTTTGTTTTTCGGTTTTTTTGTGAAACAAAATTCGCAGTATTGTAGCACAACTTACTCAATTCTCACAATTCAACAATTCTTACTTCAAGCATAAGATCAATCAAAAGAATTGCCTTTTTAAATGGCATCCGAAAAGATTGCAATAATTCATGGTATCGCTCAAGTTCCTCGGGCTAACGCTCGGCCATGAAAAATTATTCACAACCTTGTACTGATTTCGGAAAACGTTTTAATTACTAGCCAACACATTCAATATTATTTTTTAAAAATCTCAAAAACCCGCTAACATTCACAAAAGTTAATAAAAATCCAAGTGAAACTGCCTAAACGTAAATTTTATGCCAGGAGCAGCAGAAATCTGAAGTGCAGTGGCCTGGTTTGGGTTTATTTTGGAATCCAGATTCCAAAGAGGTTGAATGGCCGGACTCCAGAGGACTGGAATCTGGAATCCAGAACCTTTGTGGACTCTGTTATTTGGGTCGACACTACCGACCTGCTCAGAAATATTCTGGTTTGATTTAATATTTGATTTGCTTAACTTTGATTTAATATTTGATTAGTTCAACTTGTAATATGAGATCGTTTAAACTGAAGAGGCACGCCAGTGTGTGTTATCGAAGCATTGAGGTTGGTTTAGTCTCAGCTTAAACTACATACACGAATTATACTCCGGGATTGAGATACGTTTAATCCTTAACTTAAATCTAAATTGATGTCATATTTAAGTGCTGTTCCACATGTTAGCAAGGTCAATCTACCGTGCGGAAAGTTGATAGCACGACTTAATTTATACATCGCTCCAAAATGTCGCACTTAATTGCATGCAACATAATTTTAGATAAGACCAATAAATTTAAAATGGCACAAAATAACACTTATTAGCACGCAGACTGATTTTGCTGCGGTGCTTAGGCCGTGCTATCACCGCGCCCAATTGAATTGAGTTCGGTGCGGCGATAGCACGCAATGTATCAGTGAACTGGGCCTTAGTGGTGGGGTACTCCAGAATCCAACCCTACTATCTTTGATGAGATCTATTCCTCAATTCACTAACAGTTTTTTTTTTCTGGGAAAATAACTATTGGTACTTATGTATGTATATCAAGCTAATTTTACCGGGATGAGCTCCATTCCTGTTCAGATCTGATTCGCTTTAAGTCCAACTGACCAATACACGCACACATGTTCTCCTCACTTAGCACTGAATGGACAGCAGTGAAATTGCCAAGCCGTGAGTCACAATGGTGGCATTCCAGTTAAGTTAAAGAACCTAAAAGGTATGTAAGGCCTAGTTTATACATCGTGCTATCGTCGCACCGGACTCAATTCAGTTTGGCGCGGTGATAGCACGGCCTAAGCGACATGGCGATTTATTATACAACACATCCGAACACCGCACCAAAATCAGTTCGAGTGCCAATACTTGTTTTGTGCCGTTTAAAGTTTATCGGACTTATCGAAACTTGTTTTGCAATTGGGTGCGACAATTAGGCACTGGAACGTGCTATCGCCGTTCCGCACGGTAAGATTGACCGTGCTATCACCTGGCACAGCACTTAATTGGGACATCAATTTGTACATCGCGCTTTCACCGCGCCAAATTGAAATAATTAAGTTCGGTGAGAAGATAGCATGATGTATAAACTAGGCCTAATTTGCCTTAAGGAAAATGGTTGCTAATTTCCTAATCCAGGATTCACTCTGTTTGATACTTGTGATTTTTAGATTATTTTGTCTTCAAGTATAAATGACACATTTTTTTATAAAAATTGATTACTTTCATTGACGTGCATATATAAAGAATACTTTGTTCTAACAAAGGATTTTGATTAACATGACTAACGTAGTAACGATTTAATTATACGTAATCCTTACGTAAATGTGTATACGTCATAGACATTAAGTGGTCAAAAAGACTACTAACTTGAAGATCCGTGGTCTGAACGCCAAGATCTAGAAGACCAACGAGTATATATAAATTTTTCCCTCATATTTGACATTTATTGTAACATCTAACTGATCTGTGAATTATATATTTTTAGAGAAATCAAACACTTCCCCATCTACATATGTCTACGTTTGTAATTGTGGTATTGACTAATTGAGGAAGTAAACTAGAAGCTTGAATCCGGCGATCAAAATTTTTAATCGTCCAGCACGATGCAAATATACCAATTTAAGAATGAAAACAAAAACAGTCTTTTTTGTTTTATTTTTAGCGGCAAAAAGAAGGCTAAATATACTTAATTTACCGTCGCAGTAGCCACAATAAAAAAGTAAGTAAGAAAAAAATTCTGTCCGCATATATATACACTTTAGGTTTGTTCTTAAAACCGCGCGATTAAAAAGTTTACACAAGCCTCTCGTCTCTGATTTAGAGATGAACAAATTTGGTGTATGTTTGAACACTGAAAATATAAATTTACATGTGAACAAAACTTAAGCGAGAAGGCACTTTTAAAAAGTTAAATTTCGCAATCTTTGAGGTAAACAATGAATAAAAAGACGTGACTGCAGTTTACTTGGGTGTCTAAAGCCCTTTACTAAAATAAACTAAAGAAAGATTTGTATCATTTAAGCCGTGTTCTTGATTGGTTGATCAGAAGAACTTTGTCATTACCATAGTAACTTTTTTATACAGTTTGTACAAAATTGAGACAAAAGAACCCGTAAATTTGTGGGAATCAATATAGTTTGCACAGCTTATAAACCGACAATCATTAATCGCACTTTCTTCCCAACCAGCATAAAAAAGAAAATAGACTGAAGTGATAGAAAAAAACGTATCAAATTACTATAAACCTCGAATTACAGCGAAACTAGTCCCGTTAACGGCAAGGCTAAAATCAAGAAACCTGGATGATTTTCGTGTGAACTCCAACAAATCTTCTTTGGGCAATATTTGAACCAAAACGATAAAGAGAAGGACAAGCTGGTTCCATTTCAAATGACAATAATTTCAAACAAAGCATTACATTTTCTTTTTTCAGCTGAAAATGTTCAACGCATCTAATAACGTCTTAGTTTCTAATTTTTCGACGGAATTCTGGGAAGAACCGCTCGGCTTTGCGGTTTTCCGTCTTTTCCTTGAAGTATCTGTTGGGTTAGCTGGCGTTATTGGCAATTTTATGGTGTTTGTCATCGTCACCAAAAACTCACACATCACGAATGCAGCATTAACAAGCTACATCAGAAACTTAGCTTTAGCAGATTTGGGAATCTTGATTTTCAACTTTCCATTTGCGGTTGTCAGAGAACAGGTTCCATTTCGTTGGCCATTAGGCAAATTTGTCTGCCTCTATCTTTATCCTCTTTGCGAGGTTTTCTACGGAGTGTCTATTTGGTCGATTGCAGCCGTTGCCGTTGAGCGGTATAGAGCGACAAGTTGGCGGTCATCTGTTACAATAAAGAATACCGCAAAGATTGCCAGTTGTGTGATAACGAGTATATGGGTTACATCGTTTTTCTTCATCGTCTTTCCGTTGCTTCTCTTCATGGAGTACGAGCCTATTTCTCAGAATTGTTATATTCAATGGCCAGGGAGAATGACATTGAACCTAGTCGCACAAGTCTATGTCTTGCTGGTCATAACGTTTTGGTTTTTCCTGCCAATGTTACTGATCTGTTGGACCTATTATCAGATATCTCAACGCATCAAAAAACACAGCACTACTCTACAGCTGAGAATACAGGCCCAGTTTAATTTCAAAGAATTTCCAAATCAGGTATGATGTCATAAAATTGTGACTTAGTCCCATGTCATAAAATTGTGACTAATTCCCTAAGAAAGATATAGACAGAACTTTATTTAATTACCGTAAATTAATCAACGTGCAGTTGTACAAGCAACTTATTACAAAACCTTTGTGCAAGCATAAACACTCTAACCTAGCTAGTACGAAATAAGTTAATAAATACACTCGTCCGAAAACATTGGCATATGCCCCGAGCGGGAATCGAACCCACGTCTACCCTATATTCTAGTCAGGAGTGCTAACCACTACACCATCAGGGACCGCCACGCTGGCAGTTTCATGATTAGTTTAGTCTAATCTAGACTAGACTAAATTATGGTACAACACTCTATATAATCCTATCCTATTTCTCTTCTTTGACTTTAGACTCTTAAAAACAGATACACGTTTCTTTGTCTCTATCCAATAAAAATGGCTGCATGATTTATTGACATGCTTTTTGCTTACATATTGTTATATATATTTTAAAGAAGACATTAATACCTTTTTAGTGATGCTATAAATTGTAATTCAACTTTTTTTGGAAAACAAGAATGTTATCGGAAATATAGATGCTCCCATTCATATATGCACGTTACTATCGCTATATAGTTATCAATTTAACATGCATGGCGGAGATCTGTCGAGGCAGCACTGAAAGATGTGGGATTAACATGGGAGACAGCTGGTAGTATACATGCAAAGGACCGGCGGAAATTGAGATCCCTGGTGGATACCCCATGTGCCACCTAGCCACCAGAGGATGAGAGAAGAAAGAGACAGGGTACTTGAAAACAGTAGATGGATTCAGCTAGTTCCTTCTCTTTCCTTGGCTGTCTCTTGGTATCAAGGCCCTCAAGACGTGACCTTTCAAAGCATTTTACCCCTTTGGATATAGCTTGTCTCCATCTGCTGCGATTTGCAGCGATCTCAGTCCAACTGGTTATGTTTATGTTACATAAAAAGAGTAGCAGCAATGCTATCACCCTGATTGCTGTTGCAGATTCTGACCTCTATTTCAGATGGAATCAAGTTCTACGAACGCTAGTCTGAGATGATATGTCCCCATTGCTCTTCCGTTAGATTTTGCTTATTGCTGCACAGATTTGTCACGATCACCTTCTTCGACAATCTCATTGAAATGGATCACTTTTCACACCTCAGTTCACTTGTAATATGGTAAAATTTTAAAAAAAACATATTTTTGGTGTCGTTGCTGTTGTACATTGTCTTGCAGTCGTTTTATTTTCGGCATTTATTTATAGTCCTATTGTTCTTAATACTTAACTAAACAAGCATCTCGTCTTTTTCAGCACGACTTTATGACTTAAAAGTGTTTTAATCAACGGTATACTAATAGCATTACGTCATCCACTAATAATGCAAATTTTCACTTTATATGAATTCTCTATTCGCTTTTTTTTACATAGTAAGTTGTACATAGCACACATGAAAGATAATTAAATGAACAATGCCACCCCACGTTGTAACATAATTAGCGTGCAACACGAAAGGCTTATAAGAATTTTTCTGTTAATATACGTGTTATATCCAAAAAAAGTCAAATTACTGTACTGTTTGTTTCGCTTTTTACGTTCTTTTTAGATTATTTTGTTTTGCCTTGCATTGTCACGACTCTGATGACATTCTTTTCTTTGCTTTGACTATTTTGTCTTGCCTTGCCTTAATTGTCCGACCTTGCCTTGTCCTTCTTTGTCCTGCCTTGTCTTGACTTGCCCTGCCTTGCTTTGCTATGTCCTGCCTTGCCTTGATCATGAATTGCTCTACCTGCCTACCCTGCCTTATCTTACTATACCTCGCCTCGTCTTGCTATATGTCTTCCCTTGCGTTGACCTGCTTTGTCCTGCCTTGCCTTGCCTTGTCTTGACTTGCCCTGCCTTGCTTTGCTTCGTCCTATCTTGCCTTGATCATGAATTGCTCTACCTGCCTACCCTGCCTTATCTTGCCTTACCTCGCCTTGTCTTGCTATATGTCTTCCCTTGCCTTGACCTGCTTTGCCCTGCCTTGCATTGCCTTGTCTTGACTTGCACTGCCTTGCTTTGCTTTGTCCTACCTTGCCTTGCCTTGACCTGCTTTGCCCTGCCTTGCCTTGTCTTGCTATATATGTCTTCCCTTGCCTTGACTTGCTTTGCCCTGCCTTGCCTTGCCTTACCTAGCCCAGGGTTCCCAGCCCATCAGGGAAATCAGGGAAAATTATTTAACTTTTTTCCAGTCAGGGAAAAGTCAGGGAATTTGAGAAGAATGCCTCATATCAGGGAAAAGTCAGGGAATTCTGAT
>JAOCPT020559706.1:0-10963 GCA_026546935.2 Palythoa grandiflora | reverse complement strand
TCCCAAACTGCTTATACAGAAAGTATGGAACTCAGTTGGGAGAATTTAACAACACGTCATTTGTCGTGCTTGGGGCTTAAAGGGTTAAGGAAGCCGTGATTTGAAAATTTGCTTTCCCCGACAGCCTGGTACAGGTATCATACATGTTTGACTTGGTTCTGATAAACCATTCGATTTTTTTTTCTAGATTTTTGTGGCTTATCCTAAATCTCTTTCTGGAAGACTGATGATTCTGCAAACACTCGTGACTTTGCTTTTCTTCTTTTCACACATGAAAGTACTGATTAGCTTGTTCACCAGTAGTATGTTGTTATGTAGTATTTAGGCCCATAACCAACCACTGTGCACAATTTTAAATGTTCATGCATAAGAAATATTTATCAATTATATGCCTGGAAGGTGTATCAAATGAAGTTTTCAGTTCAAAACTATTCAATTATTAAATAATTTTCTGATGTTTTAGTGTCGACTGTAAGAATTAACACTCATTGACTGGGACCGAGGGGAACAGTATGTTTCGTGGTTCCGAGACCACCAATGTTTTTCCAGATAGAGCCGAGGGAAACATGGCAGTTAAGGGACCAGAAAACGTACTGCTTTCCCAAGGTTCAGGTCAATAAGCATTTAATTGTTACATATCAACTAAGATCGAAAACTTCAACCAGCGTTGCCTATGTCAGTTGTTGGGAATCCACTGGTTGGATAGAGTCCCAAATGTTGACGTGTTTGTGAGAGCAATGTCTCAATCTTCCAAGGTCCTCATAAGCGGGTAACAAACTGCGCTGGCTTGGCCACGTTTGCAGAATGCCAGAGGAAGGCTTCCAAAGCAGGTGCTGTTTAGTGAGTTGAGCACTGGTATTAGAAAGAGCGGCAGCTAGGCCACATAAAAGGTGGAAAGATTGCATTAAGGAGGACCTGAAGCTGTTCAACGTGGGAGTCGATTGGTACAAATCCTCTCAGGACAGAAATGTTTGGAGGGCCCTCCTCTTCAACAGAAAAAAAGCTGCTGCGACAACCCTGGCTGAGGCAGCTCGGGCCAAACGCGATTGACAGCATGCCAGACTGAGTCGGCATCATTATCGTTGATAGCCTTTTATTTATTTTATTTGTTACTTACCAACTATCAAAGAAAAACGAAAAGTGAACATAGTTTTTAAAGAATTTTTTTAATATCCACACCTGTGAGGTTTCCTGCTTGGTTCAACCAAGATTTTTTTATTACCAGCCCATAATATATTGTTGCCCACTGAGCGCTTAGTTACCAGGAACAGCAAAACTTGTGTACGTGCATGTGATGTTGCCTCGTCCAATCCGAGTATGAGAAAAATGGACCTTTATAGCTGGTATATGACAATATTAATTAGTAGCGGTGGTACTAGTATCACAACATAGTTGATGTACTAATGCACAATGGTGTTTTTTGTTTCATTTGAAAGGATGTTACAGAATCTGACAGAAAAAGGTGATTTTTTGCTAATCTTACAAACCAATATTCATAGCATTTTATATTCTAAAGTTGTAAGAAAGTTGTCCTCTTTTATTTCTGTTAATACAGTAAGTACGCATGTATGAATTAATTAATAAAACTAATTATTTTTTGGGTAGATTTATTATTTCTGCTTTTAAAACGTAGAAACATCATTCTTAGACTATTCTTTTTGTTCCTTTCAACAGTTCTTAGTTCTGCTTGTGGGCTATCAGCTTATTGCAGTCTGACTCCAAGGGTTTTTCCCAATCAGTACAGATTGTACTCTAGTTGTTCTTCCAGGGTTGCATTAGAATCAACACCTGGTAACATCCAGATGTTCTAAAGCCATTAACTTTCAATTGAAGACAGCACAGGCAGCCCAAGCTGGTTGTTAGTTCATCAATTGAATTGCTTTAATTTACAGTCTACAATCATAGTGATTTGTATGGACTATGGGATAAATAATGCTTTCGAGATTTTATTTCTATTTGTGCAAATATCACAAGTAGATAATAAAAGCTTGTTTACCTCATTTGTTCACCCTTTTTCTGCTTGAACATAAATATTATAGCCATTAGAAGTCTTTTATAGGTGACTGGGAATTCTGTGGTTTTCTTCCTTTGGGGAACTGCCAAAGACCATTTAATATATTCTTCATTAACTTTCTTAAAATAATCGGATAAGTTAAAATATACATCACAATGTGTTCATCAGTAAGGCCCTGATCATACAAGAGACTACCCAGTTAAACGGGCTGAGTTTTTCTGGTGCTAAGATCCCAGCCATCCATTTATATTCTCTGCTGTAAAATTTGGCTTGTGATTTTATAGGTGTCCCCTGTTAGCAGAGGGGATTTTAGAATAAAGATGTTCTTATTATTGAATATGGGAGTAAGCTAGTGTTTTCAGCCCACTCAACCAGACTAGCTAGGCTGTCTCGTATGATTGGAGCATTAGAAGTCCTTCTTTGAACTTTGAACTTTACTAATAATCTCAGTTATATAAAAAGTTTACAAAAACCCATTTAACCTGCAAGTAGCATAGAGCTAATCGAGGCAGGTTAATCATTATCAGTATGAATTTTTGTAAAAAATATTTACTAAAAAATAACTAAATTTTTTAGTTATTTTAAAGTACAACTAACACATGTATATATTTTTTTTCACCAGAAGTGGTCGGAAAACGAGGAAGTGTAAAAAAAGAATTTATTGAATTTGGTCATATTCTTGAGTTTTTAACTGTAATTGAAGTTTGCAAGTTGTTAAGTCATGACACTGCATTTTAGGGGTACTGGGTTGTGATGTCATTCTTGACATTTCTGGATCAAAACACATCAAGATTAACATGAATAAGTCAAAGGATTTTGGCTCACAAGAAAATTTGAGAAACAATTATAATCAGATAGAGAATGCTTGGGAATTCTCTTCCCAGTTTGTTAGGAAAGCATGCATTGCCCAATATGAGAAAGGCCAGGAATGGCATCACTAGTACCCAGTCCCCTAGAAACAGTCATGAACCATGAATAGCAAACATTATACTAGGTCAACCCACTATATTTTAAAGAAAAAAAAGATTTGATCAAAATAAAAAAATTACCAGAAACTTGTACTTCAAATCATGATAACAAAAATTATGTTAAATCATTTGAATCGCCCAAAAAGTTAACTAGTGTCATTTGCACTTTAAAAAATGTATTTTTTGTGTTTGTTTTTAACAGAACTGGTCTTGTCTATGATGAAGTTATGCTGAAGCATATCAATGTATTTGATAAGTATGTGAATTGAAACAATTTCTTCAATTTAATAAATAATTTATATTTGACTTGTTTATAAAATTGTAAAATCTGAGTTTCTTTTACCAAACGTATTCTAAAGTTTATTTTAAGGCTTTTTTCTCATAGCAGTGCCATGATTCGGTATAGGCAGGTTATCTGGAAGCTGCATAAAATTAATAACGCATAAAATATTTTTAGTATAATTTTTATAATATTATTTGAAGGTAATGTGCTATCCAGTAAATATTTTTTAGATTTAATTTCATATAATTTATTATATTAAAATAAGAAGTCATGTTTATTGCCTAGATGTTTTGCAGCCTATCTATCCTTAAATCAGATATTTCAATAAAAAAAGAATTGGATATTTAAAATTGGTACACATCTGGACAAATCTGGCCTTCCATTGGAGGGGCCTGAAATTTTACATCATTCTATTATAATTGTGTTAATTTTTTATATTTTGTTAGATACAAAAGATTTAGCCTGTGTTTCACAACTATTTAAGATTTTCCCAGAACAAAAAATGTTTGTTCCCCAGTCAGTACTTTAGCCTCTTTCTCCATGGAAAATCTGGTCTAGCTACCACACCTTAATTTGTTACCATTAAAGAAATTGAACTAATAAATACCAGATCTTAATAGCATTTTTGTTGTTTATTTATGTTATAAATGCAGTATAGTAGACTGAAGTACTTACAACAATGCAGTTTTAATTCTATTTTATTTGTTGCTGTAAGTTATACCCAGATATATGGTTTTTGTTGCAGACATCATCCAGAAGTACCTGGTCGTATATCAGTACCATATCAAAAACACAAGGATTATGGCCTCCTAGAGAGGTGTAAAAGAATTCAGGTATTTCTCAGCTGACTAAGATTTTGTGGCATGATCAGTGTACGTACAGTACTTAACCTTATATGATAACTGTTGATCAGTCCAAGAACCATTTTTCCTCATCTTTCTTCTAGATGTACCAAACAACAAGTTTCAGTTTCAGTTTATTTTTGCCTTGTGATTACATACAAGTATTTTTACACAGAAATTACAAAATTACAAATTACAACAGTTTATTGAGTGAATAAAATATTATTGCACCTTGACATTTTAAAATTACTATACATTACCCAAAGTTCTATAATTTTTTTTCATTTTCTTAAAGTCTAGGACAGCAACAGAAGAAGAACTATTATGTCTGCACAGGTAAGTATTTACGTAATGAATTATTCAAACTATTTGTATAATTATTCAACATGTAGAGGTGTATTTAAAGTATGGGAATAGGTTTAGGTTCATGTTTTTTTTTGCCTTGCACATTATTTTAGTATTGAAAGGGAAGCTGAAAACTAAAACTTGTAATGGTATGCTGTTATGCACAGATTATAAGTCTAAATCCAACTATGAAAGATTCTTTTGATGCTTTGACATTGTAATATCGCACTGTTGGCAAGTGCAGTATGGCATCTCTCTTGACGAGATCTCTTTCCAGACCTCTTGGATTCTCAACTAGTTGAAGAAATCTCACAAAATGTTTGGTATACCAGAGTGCAGTATTGTTTTTAGTGGTGCTAATTATTTTACAAAAAAACTGATACTTTGTAGCTAAAGATGCAGGCCATCAATAAATTGCCCTTGCTAACCGCCCCCCTTCTTACGGTGGAGAACTGAATCACGATGATGTGGCTGAATGAGGTCAGATGGCTCACTCATCACACACAGACAAGGGTTATAGTAAGAAACACATACACAATTGTCGCCGCTTTACCCGCATACACAACCATGGAGCACTTACAGCACCACAGCCAGATGGCAAAATAGATACGCAAAGGGCACATGTGAGGGTTTATATACACCAATTATTTATTGGTCTAAACAAAATAAAAAAGGGGAAACTCTAGTGTTTTTCTTTATCTCTTTTTCTCTGACGTTTTTAAGGAAGGATACAAAGGAGACAGTGAAATAGGACATACTGTCAGTTCTTTGCGAGCATTATATTCATGGCCAGGTGTCGATGACACTACTAGGGCAGCCTCACCTGAACTGCATGCCTTGAAGCCCAGTCATTGCGATTTGCTATGCAGGCGGAAAACTAAGGAGTATTGGGAAACCAGACATCTTTTTAAGGGTGTCCACCAAAATCTGCAAATGAGAGCGGTGTGCAAGTCTGCAAGCCTGAGTTTTCTCCAAGCGACTTTATCTGATATCTTATTGAGGTCTCCATAAAGGTCACTATTGAAGATGCCCTTCCCCCAGTTGACATTTAGCACGACCCATAACATGTGGGTGTACGAGCTGTCAAGCGATTTCTGTGGTGATGCATTCATTGCCCAAAACTCACTTCCGTACAGTAGAACAGATTCTACAGTCGAGCATAAGAACATGATCTTGAGTTATCTTGAAAGGCGTTCCGAGCTAAGGCTTTAGGGATCTTCATATCTCGGGTGGCAGAGTTGACCCATGACCCTAGGTACTTGAAGTCGGCCTTACAATCTCAAAGAGCTGTCCACTTTGCATCTGTAGCGAAGGTACAGAAGGAGTGCTACACATCATCATTTTGGTCAAGATTCTGTTCGTTGATTGTGAGCCCAACTTTGTGACACATTTCTTCTAAACGTGTTAGCAGTTCCTGTGAGGTATTATGCGATGACAAGGCGATGTCATCGAAAAAGTTGAGGTCAGTGAATAAATTTGCTGAGTGCCTTCGTGGTCTCTGTTGCTGTAGCATAAGGCCAAGCTCTCTTTCTCTCTGTTGACGGCAATCCAAAAGGCATAGTCAAGAACCACTATGAACAAGAATGGAGCTAGTGTGTCCCCTTGGAGCCCACCTGTAGTAATATCCAATTCATCAGATGTTCCATCTGTAGTAACAACTCTGGTTCTAGTGTTGTGCACATCAATCAAATGGCCATAAGCGGCTTCCTTGGAATTCTATATTTCTTCAGGATCTTGAACATTTCTCTTCGCTGGATTAAATCAAACGCCTTTCTGAAGTCCAAAAATGTTACAACTGCAGAGAGGTTATTCTGTTGTGCCTCCTCAAAGATGCGACATAAGGCTTAGAATTTGGCTTGCCATGGATCTGCCCTCTTGGAATCCATTCTGGTTAAATCAAAGACAGTGTTTGGTGGGTGCACGGATGCAGTTGAGGATCATCAGATTGTAGATCTTGACTATCACACAAGTGAGACTTATTCCTTGGTAATTATCAGTTCTAAAGAGATTTCCTGATTTAGGAACTGGGATAATATTGGAGAGAGACCTCTGATCAGGCTTGTGGCTATTCATTAACGAAAGGCTGTACCGGTATAGGATTGTGTCATCTAGGTCGCAAGTCTTGTAAACCGCCGGTGGAATGTTTATCAAACCAGCACTTTTAACCAGTTTGAGGAATTTCTTGGCCTGCCTGTTTTCCCCGTGAAAAAAGGGCCATATTCAGTGTCTGGATCACAGAGAATGTTCGGAATGTCTTGCTCATTACCTGCTATATCCTTTAAGCTACCCATCAATTTTTTTAAATGATTAAGCAAATTAGAGACGCATTCCTCTGGACCAGATCCAGCTGTTTGGCCTCTGAGAGATTTCTTTCAGTCACTAATTTCATTTACAACTTTCCAGGCTTTGCTGTACTTTCCAGTTGCGTGCGTCTACTCGATTCTTGCATCATTCTCCTCTAGATCATCTGCCATAAGCTGGTCGTAGGCACTATAGACGAACTTTCTTGCTTCCTTTAACTGTTGTTTCTGAAATCACCACAGGTTACTGATGCCAATGAAGCCTGTAACTCTTTCAGCCTCTCTTTAGCTCTCGCGATTGTGGAATGTTTTGATCGTAATGGTTTCCATGACTCTACCTTACAAGGGACACATTTCGCTGTGGCAATTTCTTTGGCGGTTTTTTTTCCTGGTATCGTTCAGAGGGATCACTGCATTCCTCATCCTCTAAAAGCTGGAAACGGTTCCTAATTTCAATACTTTATTGCGCTTGGAAATCCTTACTTACTGCGAACAGTTTCCAGTTATACGGAGGTCGCTTTTTCCAGCGCTTTGGGACCCACAGACTTAAACGAACCATCATGTTCACCACTCGATGATCTAATTCCAGGCTTGAGAACAATCAGTAGGCTTCTGCATTCAAAACACTTTTTAGCCACTTCTTTCTAACCAATATATAATCAAGATGGCGTTTTCCCAAAGTGTCGTGGTCCTTGAAGATCTATCTCTTTCCAAGACGCTTCCGAAAACAGGTGTTGACAGCCAGAAGGTTATTCTCTGTAAGTAATTCTGAGAGGTATTAACCATTTCTATTCATGAACTCATGATATGGGAATCGGGTATCTTCCAGCCTTAGACGTGCATTGAAATACCCAAGGATGCATAGGAAGTTGTGAGCAGGGGTGTCATAAATTACTGCAGGTAGAGTGTCGTAGAAATCCTTGACTACATTCTCAACAACCACATTTGTGGGAGAATGAGCGGCCATGACAGTTGTTGACAGGTTACTGGAAAATACAGCCCGCAGAACCTGGAAGGAGTACGTTTTCACATCGCAAAAGGCATGCTTTGCCTTGGTGCACAAGAGGAGACCGACTGTTCCTACTGATCACGAAGCTTGGGCTTTATTTCTCCACACAGAAGAGGTAACAAAATAGCAGTCCTCGGTCTCACAGAATTTTAGTGGCAGTGGTGGATGATTCTGGCCTCCAAGAATGCCAATATTGTATTAGCTGGCACAGTGAGCGAGCTCCCGTGCTTTGGAATCAGCTTTGATTGTGCATGCATTGAAAGATGCCATGATACAATGCAACAGTGCTTTGGAGTTGGTGCTGGTATCAGAAATGCCCTTACCAGGAGGATTTGGGGACAAGCCATTATTAGATCTTCCTGTAACAATAGGGAGATGAACACCGACAGCCGCAGCTTGTTTCCCGCCCACTCCCGGGACCAAAAGTATAGGATTTGTGATACTTGAATTCTTTATGGTGTGTAGCTTAACGATGCGAAACATGAGACCTTGGTGGGTCGCAACTTTTCAACCAGGCCTGCACGATGGCTGTTGGCTAGCAATGAGCTCATCCGCCCTTTGACAGTTCTGGTGTTGTGCCAACCTCTTTACCAACTTCGAGCTGGTGGTGGAGTCGGTTTAGTTGCCAATTATCCAACCATGTGACCGGTTGTACTGGGTTATATGTTACCAGTAGCAGAGCAATCTCTGACTCTGACAGTGTCGAGGGAGAAAACCGAAGTACCCAGAGAAAAACCCTCTTCGTCAAATCGAGATTGATAAATCGCAGTATGGGAGTCGATCCTGAGTCATAGAGGTTAGAGGCACCAAGAATGACCGCTGCACCAACCTGATCTCGAGGGTTTTGATTAAAAGAAACAGGGTTATCCTTAACTGCAATCAGCCAAGAAAATTAACCTGCTGCTGCCGCTTCGATACAACTGTATTTAGGCTTATAAGAGATATTATAGGTTATCTTGGTTTGTATTTTAGAAATTTACGAAGTTATCTACATCCCTGGATTAACATCTTAATTTATCCCTGTAGCCAAAATTACATTGACAAAATGAAAGAAACACAGAACATGTCATCAAGAGATTTAGCTCGACTTGGAGATGAGTACGATTCGGTATATATGAGCCAGGTAAGATTTGGCATTTTCTACGTTTTGATTATTACGACCCATGGTTTCAAAAATATTGCTCACCTCAAGACAGTTTGACCGTTATTACGTTTTGGAAGGCCAGGGAAGCATTGATTAGCTAATTATTTGATTCTAACTATAAACACTGTGATAAAAAAACATTAATATAAAAAGCTAAAGAGCTCAAAAGCTATACTGCGTTTTGATGTTTTCATAGCATTATCAAGTCAAGGAAGTTAAGAAAATACAAGTCTTAAATACCAACAAGAACAATAATTGCCAATTAAAAAAACAGTCACAAGGAGAAATGTTACTGGTCAAACAAAAAAAGTTTCGCACTGGCTGTATAGCTGACATAATCTGCATCGCACAGATCACATGATAATGCATCGCTGGTAAACAATCGACTGCTTAAATTCTTTAGGTATAAGGCCTTGTTCTAATCTCTTGCACACAAAAACCGGTTGCAATACGAGCTCAATCTTATGACTTAGGTCGCGAAATTGCTTGGAAACGGCATTGGCAGTATCTTGATTCTTAAAAGGAAGACCAATTCTGATCTGAATTTATCTCTTATATTTAACTACTAACTGCGAATTTAATACATAACAAAGAAAATTACTGATGGCGACATCTGCGAGAACCGTGGGATAGTCTGGGTGACTAAAGATGTAGCGCAATTTGTCACAGTAAAAGACAAAGCATAAGCAGGTGTTGCATAGTCTTTGATAAAGAGTCTTTGTAACGTTTAACCGGGCTGTGGAAATGTAAGAGCAAGCTATTGTTTGGAGGTTTCCTATAAACTTTCAAGAATTTAAAATTAAGTCCCACTCTTGACAATTTTAATGCCAATTAAAGGAATATTTTGACCGGGAGTTCCATTGAAAATTCCATGCTGGGCTGCAGGTTATCAAGAGTAGTGAGAAACACAGAAGCAGTCTCAGTGCTAAACATTTTAGCCAATGTATCATCCCAGACCGTTTATACAGGTCGGGCATCAAACCATCGTGGGAAAGCTTTTCTTCCAGGTAGCACAAAAAAGCATTGGCCATCAGAGGGGAACCCATGGCAACCCCATCAGTCTGTTCGTACAATTGACTGAACATTAAACTGAAAAAGTTGTTTGGTTGTGTTAATTTTGATCGTATTACTGTACTCGCTCCTAAGCTTCGTGCCGACAGTGATCGCATTCCGTTTACAATAACTTTTCACCCCATCAACAACTCTATTAAGTCCATTGTTAATCGCAACTTTAATTTACTCAATTCTGAATACAATACTTCTAATATTTTCAGTCAACGCCGGGGTTGTTTTTAAGAAAGACCTTAATCTTCGCGCCTTCATGGATAAAGGTACTCTTCCTTCCGAAAATGAACCTAGCACTTTTCGTTGTTCCCGAAAACGATGTCTCACTTGTCCTTTTGTGGCTTCTCGCACCTCAGTTACGCCGGCCCTAAGTCAACTCTGAACATTACCAACTATTTCGACTGTACCACTTCTAACATTATTTATTGTATTCAATGCTCTCAGTGTAACCAGTTATACATTGGGGAAACTGGCCGCCGTTTAAGTGACCGTATCAGGGATCACCTCTATGATATACGCAACAACGATCTTTCGAAACCTGTTTCTCGCCATTTTAATTCCTCTCTTCACTCTATTTCTAATTTTGTCGCTTTCGGCTTATTTTGCATCAACGGCGGTAACGATTGTCGCAAAAACAATTTATTCACCCTTTAGGCACTCTAAATCCCAACGGCATAAACGAACTCTTTGCATCTAATCAAGACTCTTGTCATTCCTTGTCATTTTTTTCCCCACACATTTCTATCCCTTTATTTCCTTTTGCTCTCATTGCGTAATCGTTCTTTACATTACTATATAACCACCTCTCTTCTTATCTCGCAAACACTCCACTCCGACGAAGGACTACAGTCCGAAACGTCAGTTTCATTTTACATTTTAATATTTACGGTGTTAAATTTAAAAAATCATCAAACTGTTAAGAGCTGGTTTCTGTAAATATCGAAAATGCGTGGCCACTCAAAAAATTTCGAATTTTTTTTTATTTTACTAAAA
>JAOCPT020559665.1:0-10964 GCA_026546935.2 Palythoa grandiflora | reverse complement strand
CCCCTTCCTTTTTTTTCATAATTCTGGATCCGGCCCTGAGATATATACGTTACACAACACGTACGAAACGAAGAGAAAAAGTATGCTCAGGTTTAGTTTTTATTCAACGTGATAACGATTAACAGAAACAGCTGCAACGTACCGAAGATGGGTGGTTTGACTGCTCGAGTAATCATCTGAAACTTTTTGGCGGGTTCCAGTTCAAGTTCGCGTACGTAGCCTTTCTGCAAAGAGTGTCAAACACGAAACATCTTTTCTTGTCCGTTATGCTTACATTTATATGCTTCTGGTTATGCCTAAGAATATTTTTAGAGCGCCTTATAAGATAGCTTCGACAGTTACGACACTGCATGGGTTTAGGTATCGGGAAATTGCTCAATTTATTGCCGTCAAAGAAAGAAAATTTTTTAAGTCTAATGTCAGTTCATATTGGTTGAAAGATCCGTAGAAAAATGCAAATCTTTTGGGATTGCAGAAATGGACGGCCTTATGTGCTCAAGTGTAGGAAGAGAATTGAGTGAGTGAAATGTATTAAACAATCAAACAAATCGTGTACATTTTTGTCTAAAAAGTATAAATTTCAAAAATATAATTGAATTAAACGAAGGATTATACAAAATTCATAGTTAACTATAATGAGTTTGGGATTAAATTACCACTCAGTTCAATTAACAAGTTACAAAATTTCCAGATGATATGATATAATATAATACAATACAATACAATACAATACGATACAATACGATACGATACAATACGATACAATACGATACGATACAATACGATACGATACGATACGATAGGATAGGATAGGATATGATATGATATGATATAATATGATGTGATGTAATGTAATATATATTAAATAATATGCATATAAATATTAATAATAATAATGATAGTAATGACAATAGTAATGATAATAATAATAATAATAATAATAATAATAATAATAATAGAAATGGCAGTAGCAGTAGTAGTAGTAGTAGTAGTAGTAGTAGTAGTAGTAGTAGTAGTAGTAGTAGTAGTAGTAATGCTCTTATTTTCTTATTAGTTCGGTCATTAGTTACACTATATTTTTTTTGCCGTGTTGAATATCACTTTTTCATAGACACCTAAACATTTATGATACTGAGGTGAAAACTCCTCGTAAATCTGTTTGTCCTGCGTCTAAAAAGAAACCTTTGGTGCCCACTACGCAAATTAATTTGCCACCATTGGCTACCTTCGCGAATATTTTTTCACATAGGTTCGGTGTCGGACATGAACAGGCCGGGACACTTAAAAATTCTCTAATGCCTCCTTGTTTGTGCACAGAGGAATGAGTTCTCGACTTATCGACTCGCTCAGTAGTATCTGAGAGGTTTACCGTTAAACCGTTGTCCAACACGGCGAGCCCACACTCAAGATAGAATGCACGAGCGCGTATTAATTGGATAAACGTTCACAGTCAATAACTGATCATGATGCGATATTAAGGAAAGATTACCTATAAATGCCTTAGAAGAAGTACTTTATAAGGTAGAAAATTTGCTACATGTGAATGTAATTTGAATAAAAGTATTGATTAGGTAATATTTGATCAGCATTGAGTTAAGATAAGACGCGCATGGGCTCCGTGTCCAATTCATTGTCTCCCTCGGCTCAAGTCCTTCCAAAATATTAATAAATGAATTAACTTAATCATAAAGAAGTAACTTAATGGTAACTCGCCTTTATTGGTTCCCAGCGAAAGAGTCTTTTTTCGTCGTTATCCATAACGCACGGCCCAGCATCCTCTTCCCGGTGGCAAACGCCATTTTCGCAAGACATACTCATATGTTTCTCTGGTAAACCCCATATGGGCCAAACTATCCAAAGTAAACCGATGAAAACGCCGATTATTTTACTCATTCCTTACAGAACGTGTTGCTTAATAGTTATCAATCACCCTTTAAAGACCGAAATTTGCCAGGCAGACAGTGCTATTAATTTTTCAAAAAGCTTTTATATCAGACTCGTGTCATTTCGCACGCGCTACTTATTCCTTCTCAACCAGGAGGCTAGAATCATATGTTAGGCTGAAAGAAGTTCCAACTTCACTCCGAATACTGGCCTACACAATTTTGTTGTTTGCAGAGCATTTTTTAAAAGAAAGTTACTGCTGATTTCAGTAAGGTCTTTGTTTCTTGAGACCTGCCCCATATCGTACCTGCTTGCAATTTAATAGTGCTTCACAAGTTTCATATTTAAGAAGTAGCAGGTAAGATTTTCTTTTCTTCTTCAAGAAGAATTAGTGCTGCGCAAGCAAATGGTGCATGTCAGTTACTGAAATTTGTCATTAAGGATGCAATTTAAACAGTCGAGTTCGAAACAGCCGTTGAACATTATTCTAAAAGCATTCTAAGCACATAACTATAAACACAAATAATACGAAAAAGGCAGACTGCAAACCAGTCTCTTCCCTCGCCGGGAGATTGAAAATTTAATCACGTTTGTCGAATGGGAGACTTAAAGAAGAAGAAAATTGTTGCGCGGATAGAGCAAAAAGGAATGGGGAGGAGTTTGGAAATAAGAAACGCAAAATTCCTGTACAAAATTTTCAGTAAGCAAAGGTGACAGTATTTTCTTTCCGTCCCGTCACTCCTCTCACCTCACTCCCACATTCTTTTTGCCGGCTTCCGTCCGCCCGTCAATTTTCTCTTCCCAGTCTTTTTCATCGGTTTTTATAATAAATAAAAAAACTAAAGAATCTCATAACGGGCCTTTACGGTTTCTTGTGGGTTTAAAAATCACATGTGCTGGTTTCTTCTTGATTTATTTGTAGAAATACCAGCAGTATTTAATAATAAATGCCTTAAAAGGGAAGGTTAGTTTTTGTTCTTGAGCAGTTGTTTATTTCCCTTGAACCTGCTGGTGAACCAGTAAAAGAGAGCGCCATGTTGTTTCAGAACGTGTTGATAACTTTGCTATGTTTACTGGGAAAAGCAATTCTAACCGAGAGCGAGTCTCCTGCTTCTAAGTACAAACCATTTTTAAAGCCATGCTTTTCAGATGAGCATTATGAAGATGATGATTCGGAAAAATGCACAGTAGATGACTGCCGCAATGTGAAAACCAAAGAAACAAAGAAAACGAGAGAAAGTGAAGAGGAAGATTTTAAACTTGTCCGCATAGAGGGAGTTGAGGTAAATAGAAATACTTTGTAAGTAATTTGTTTTTGTAAGAATGTACTAGAATGAAAAAATAAACTATACGACAATTTTCCCTCACCATACCAAAAGGTCAGTATAAAAAATGGCTTCCATACTTTCGTAACCCACTATCAAAGTGTTTCCATACTCGGGGAAAACAAAGTAAACTTTGGTGATGTAATTTAATAAAGCACTCGCTCCAGCAAGTTAAAGTTGTTCAAGAAAAATTGCCGAATAGGAACTATACGCCTTTGTGTTTTGAATGGAAAAATTATAAGGTATAAGGTACAAGGTATGTCAAATAAGCAGCCGAGAAAGATGAGGGCAAACAACCACCGTTTTACGGTTGCTATAGTCTTGTATCAGCGGTTTCCGCTACAAGAATACGATGAATATACAGTTGTCAGCAAATGAAAACTGCCCTCAAGATTTTAAAGCCAGGAAGAAGATTGAAGTTTGAGTGGTCAAAAAATAGTAAAACTGAAGTAATTTTCTTCCGAAACACTAACTTCGGAAATGTACTCAAAGTTGCATTTTGTGGGAAACCAGAGAAACTTGCATCCACGGCTCAGCAACGTTTTGCCAATCCGCCTCTAATCAAACTGATTTGACAATCAACAACCGGAAGGGCTTCACTTCGAAAACCTTGCTTCAGCAGTTTTGGTGTAACCAACTATAAGAAAGTGGACATTCATCAGTTAACTTTCGGTCACCTCCCTCCTTTTTCATTCCTCTCTCATTCTATTTCAGTATTCACCAAACTTAGCGCACATCCTAGCTCTATTTTCCCAAAACCTCTTTCGTTTTTCAATGTGTTAATGTTCCCAGCGAATCAAGGCAAACTCGTTTTTTTCAACAATTCCTTTCTCTCACTTGTTTCCTCAAGTGCAACTATAATGAAACAATTAATTATTGAAAATTTATAAATTAAATATTTTAAAACGTCAATTTTGGTTTTCCCTATCTCCCTATCACCCAATGTTTGAAGTATTGGCATATCTTAAATATTACTTTGGCGCTCTAAATATCTATGGCTGTGAATTTTACTTACTTGTCTTCTTTTTTAGTTGTTCCGGGGCCCCAGTAATGAGCTAACTCTGTTGTGATGGCCTTGCTAGATTTTTTTTATTTGTTGTCTTACTCTATTTTTGTTAATATTTTTGTTGTTCAATGGTGAAGCTAATAAGATAAATAATTTTGAAAAAATACTATAAAACACACGCTCTGATTGGCTTAGAACCGTTTTCTAAATCTTGATAAAAATCATGAAATGGCATTACGTCACACCACTGCAGCTTTTGAGCTTGACCTGAACGTGTTTTTGCAAACTATTTTCTAAAAGTAACACGTGCAACATTGTTTTATTACCTTAATAAATACTAACTAGTCGATCTCAATGCAGACCTCCTGCTTTAGAGCAGAAGCTGAAAGCTTTGATGCCAGCACTTCGCTGCATGTACCACTTACTTGCTACAGCATCGCTGTAATGCCCTGTGTCGCATTAAAACCAACACTTTATGCCCCTAACGCTGGTTTATTGTGGTTTTGCTTATACCAAACGTGTTGCTGCATGTTCTTCTTCTGTGTTTAGACAGGTTTTGCACGCGAAGTTGACCTTGGTGATGGGCGGAAGTACCAAATGATTACACGTGCTATGAAACCGTTAATGTTTGGTGAGTTTTGCCAGCCTGAAGTTAAGACGTTTTTTTATCTTGTTAAAAACAAAATTTTACTCAATAGTTCAACGTTCTTTTTCGTTTAAGTTAGAAATAAATATGGTATCTTTTTTCTCCTTCCACCCACATTTGTATGAGTTCTTGTAGAAAGACTCTAAGGCAGAAGAACACATTCGAATGAAGAAAAAAATTGGGTCCCAAGGATCATCCACGTTCGATAAGTCTATAGCTGGTAATTTGCTATGTTGCCAGCATGGTGAGCCCCGGTGGTGTAGTGGTTATCACTCCTGACTAGTAACCAGAAGATGTGAGCTCGAAACGAGTGTGTTGGAAGGAGAAAACAGATACTATACTTATTCCTAACTTTGTTGTTCCCTTCCTTGCCGAAATGTGTAAAACAGTAAACAAAGCCTAAATTGCAACATAGCGTTGCAGTTACTCCAACACAGACATGGACGCACAGTCAGTTCTCCATCATACAGAAAATCTTTTTTCTACACCACACAGTTGCCACACACACTTCAACTTTACTGTGACTAACCACTAGGTATAGATTCCACGACTAGCACTATTACAATTGACAAAAGGTTAACAATTACAAAAGAGAAAAAAACATCAAGAAAGACCCCATAGAAACTGCTAGTAAATTTTGTGAATTTTTCACCAAGATTGGCCTAAATCTTACAAATAAACTACCCAGTTTATATGTACCTTATCAAAACCTCTAAAACAATTAGTCGATCTACTTTTCTAAAGCCTGTCAGAGTAAACGCAATCAGAGAAATGGCTAGTTATCAAATTTAAGGCACACAAGACACACAAGTGTTCACCACACTTTTATACCCGTAATTCCTCTATCACACACGTAGAGACACCCTTTCTCCAGCAATGGAGAAGATACAATTGCGACAACACAGAAATGGAGCCCGACGAAGCATTTCCCACATTTGCTCACATACTTTTCAAACGTATAGACTCTTTTATTTACTTATCATATGCTTGTGGTCTGACAGAAATCCCAAACTTTCTTTCGGATGATGAATGCGACGAAATAATTAAGATGGCTACAGAGTTTGGATTGACTACGAGTATTGCTGGTTTTGATCTGGAAGCATACGAGGGCGACCTTGAGAAAGAGTTGAATAATCTTGGTAGGTACCAGTCCTACTCTGTTAGTCAGTAATCTTTTTTTACGCCAATCATTGTGACAACTAAAAAAACGCGTTACTGAAAGAAACAAGTAACAAAGAGACAAACCAGGGAAGCAGCGTTGGTAAATGCGTACGACTCAAGTTTTCTCCTTATTCCCAGTGACCGGCACAGACGCGAGTCATCGAGGATTTTATTTTCAAATTTTCATTCCTCAAAAATGCAACATACTTTTGACGAAGCTCGGGATCTTTAGGAATACAATAAAACTTGAAATCGGCAGGGTTGTTGCGATAGATATTGTTCAGTACAACCTCGTACACAGCTGTAAAAATTCAGCGTTTTGTTTCTTTTCCAGTTGTGTTTGTTATTGATGTTTTGAAGAGCTGTCCCCTGTAACGATCCCAAGCATCTTTGCGGTCCTAAACTCGTCCCAGTCCCAGTTGACTCGATATCTCGAAACCCCGATAACTCAAACTAGTTTTAGTTTTCTTTCGGAGTTTGGGTAATCGAGGTTGTACTGTATTTACGTAAGTGAAACTGTATATAGTCCTTGACTGGATATAAATTGACAATAGATTTTAACTGTATGTATCTTAGATTCGATATCAACTGTTCATATTCTCAGTATCTTCTAGATTCAATTTTGAGTTGATATGTTAAATAATTTTGAGACACAAACCCACCAACTCATGCAAGTGATCATTTTGTCGCGTCAAAATAATGTTATTAATTGATTGATTGAACGTTGGAACGTGAGCCACCAGATGAACAGAAATGAACCCATGCACGTTTACCAACATTTCAGGTGATAGCAAAGACTGGCAACAGGTCGACAAGAAGCATCGTTTTGCCAGGGAGTTTGTTGCCTGGGATAAAAACAGGGACAATATCATCCACCTGGACGAGGTAACAACAACAGTTTTTCATTATCTAAATAAAAATTTAAATAAATACCTGGCTTGCTAATCACCCTTTCTTGAAGTCAGAGACTGAACTGCAAAGATCGAGAGCAGCTCAACGAAGTCGGACCGAAGAAACAGTGTTGGCGGCTACGCTCTCGACTCCAGCACACGATCTTGCTTAGCTCGGAGCACGACACCAAAACTATTCAGATAACAAAGCAAAGCTTTCTTCGGTTTTCCCAAACAACACTTGGGATGTGATTGAAAACGAAGTGCACAAGAGCACTGAAGAGTTAGGATTTTTTCCCTCCTGTTTTTGTAACAGAAAGAAGCTGTAAGTAGACTGTATCGACGCTATAAGAGCACAAAACAAACAGTTTTTTTTTACTCTTCTGCTCTTCAGATCAAACACTTTGCCAGAAAATACTTCTTGTTGTACCTGACTGACGAAGATATGAGGGAAATGTAAGTGTTGCTATGAAGACCAAGTAGTCAGCTTATCAGCTTATCAGCTTATACAAAACTGTGTGTAACAACAATATGGCGAACAAAGCATGAAATGTTGCTAAATCACGGGCTACAGGATATGTTCAGTATGAGTTAAATCATCAAGTTGAAGAACAAACAAAACGTTAATGCTGTGTTTCTCGTGTTATTTTTGTTCACTGGTAAAGATTACTTTGTCAATTTTTAGTTGAATCATTTTGTTTCATACAATCAGTTTGTTCTTTAACTCGTAACTCGTGTATTCAAAAGCCAGTTTATTTTTCAACCTAAATACCGTATTTCAATCGAAAGGAAACACGATAGAAATTGTCATACAAAGACATATAGTCGGTATTTAAGAAATAAAACATTTACTCCTTGTCTTCAAAGCCTAGTGAAAGCCGAGGCGAACGATTGAAAAAATGCGAGAGCAGATCAGTGAAAACTCAAGAAAGACGCAGTCTAAGTTACAAACTTTGCCGAGGTTTTCACCAGCCTATGTATTGTTTTATTTCATTTATAAAATAATTAAACAATGATCTATGAAGCACGATTAGATGTTTTTCGTGTTATGAAAGTACAAATTCTCACAACGTGTAGGACGTTATGAGCATAACATCAATTTCCTGCTCCGTAGCGCTATGAAAACACATTTGTCGACCAATCAAAGCAAACGTACTATCCAAATTATTTTATAAGAATTCTGCCGTTAAAAATTTTTATATTTCCCACTCCAACTTGCTTCAGATTGCTGAATATAACTCTTTTTCTTTTCATATCTTTTTAGGTTTGAAAAGCTTGATTACGGTGGTTTTGAGAACGGTAAGTACAGTATTTAAGACATTGTTGTATTTTGTGAGACTTGACAATGTTCATTGGTCAGTGAGGTGGCAATTTCCTTGTAGAATTATACAGTTGGTGTTAATTACTTACCGTTAAGTAAAAATTTACCCTTTAAATGACAGCAACATGCTTAAAATATTTGAAGGTATAGGGTTTTTTACAACTGCTCTTTGATTATATTTATACAGCGGATGCGATAGGATGGCAAGGCTTTAGAAAGCTTGACGTGAAAGCGTTGCTGAAATATCTTGATTTTATCAAGAAAAAACATCCACGGCACAGGGCGCGCTTCAGCCAACAGGCTTGGTTGGAACAGAACGAGAAATCTTCTCCATTTCTTAAATCACTGCAACAGCGGTAAGTACAATTTATCAAAACAGAAGTCATTGTGAATACAATAGGCGCTTTTGTGGGACAGTTAAAAGTGTGAGAGTTGCAAGTGTGAGATCTTTGACAACAAGACAACCGAGTGACTGAAACGCGAAGCTGGCAAAGCGGCAGACTCAGTGCAGTTAAGGACTGGCTCTTTCTTGGTTTTATAAAAAATGCACTAAAAATGCTCCCACGCCTCGTAGGTTTACTTGACTTTCTCATAACCTGGCAGGATGATTGATATCGGCAAGGCTTTTAACGGCGGCGTGGTTGGCGCAGTGGTAAGATCTCTGCCTTCTAACCACAAGATCCTATAGGTTCAAACCCTGGCTCAGCCGAGTGTTGAACACTTGTAGTACTTGTGTAACCTTCTTTTCCGCCAAAGTTGATTCGATCAGCTTTCCATCCTCCCGAGGTCGGTAAAATGAGTACCAGCTTCTGCTGGGGGCTAACCTGCGATAGATTAGTGTCTCGTCCAGGGGGAGTCAATGACTTTCATCCGCTTAACACTACAGAAACCGGAGATAAGCACCGGCTCCAATGGGTCGCTTGGCTCGTAAAAGGGTTTAGCTTTTTTTAAAATTCATCACTTATAATCAACTCTCATATTCATCACTAATCGCTATTAGTCGTTCTTGATAATGTGAAAATAATTTCCACATTCACTTTTTCACTTTATTAAAATTCATTTATACAAGTGCGCTGTCTTCTGTGCTTAATCTGATCCGTGTAGCTTTAGCTTTAAATAACGTTAAACGGAGCATTGACAGAGTTAGGGGGTGAAGGGTTCATCGTCGGCTTCCATTGATACCAGTTGTATAAGCTGGAGGAACTACCGACGTTCCATACAAGTTACTCTTCACCTATATCCCCTCACTGAAACAAGATGTTTAAAGTAATTCTTGGTGCTACCAATAAATTAAACAAGCAACAGTCTGAAGCTGATATTGTCACACTTCCGCCATCTTGGATTGAAAACGAGGCTGGACGGGCAAACCAAAAATTTCGCGAAACTTTATCTTCCTAGTTTACCAACTTTTAAGCAAAAGCTCAGATCGATGTTTGGTAGATATTTCCACGATTTCCACCAGGAAGACTCAATATTCTCAGTGACGCCATCTTTTCTCTGTAATAACGTCTAGCCTCGTTTTCAATCCAAGATGGCAGACCCGTGACAAACATCTTTGTATGCTTCTAACCAATTAATTGCCAAACCAACTCAGTGTTTTTTTGCTTTTCATCAAAGTTATCGATATGTTAAATCCTTCTCTTTACCGGTTGGATGTAAACTTGATTTTCTTGAACACAAATAAACGTAAACAATTTTAAATGATTTTGCACAGGGTGAGAAGAATAACAAAGTTACCTCAGAAAATAATGAGTGGAAGTGAATCACTTCAGGTTTGTAAAACGTCTCATAAAGATTTCTTAAGGCGCGGCCACACAATGCAACGTTGCTTGCAATGCGTGGAATGGAAGAACTGCATCATGTAGGCAACGCAAACCTATATCTGCAATATTGCATGTAACGATTTCACCGGTTTCAATTGCGTGCAACATTGCATCGTGTGTGACCGCGCCTTTAATTATTGTCGTTTCAGTTGGGGTGTCAGGAACATTACCCTTTCGCCGACGTATTTTGTGTGACTCCTTTACACTTCCTTCAATTTCCTGGGAGAGACTGATACAGAGAACGTATGCGAGAAACTGGTAAATTTAACACAATAAAATGAAGACATTGTGATGTCATTTTAGTGTTCATTGATTGTATGTGACAACAAACTGTGCACTACAACAAGAACATGTTTTCAATAAACTTTCATTTCATTTCATTTTATTTAATTTTGCCATCAGTGAGAGTTTTTCATATAAATGGGAAGGCCTTTGTCAGAATTAGGCAATAAATTAGGCTCGAACTCGTGCAACCTTTTCAAAAAGACTGTTACATACTTCGGGGAATTGATCAAATGGATATGAAAAATTTAGGGTTGACAGAATGATACGATTAACCGTTTTTTGACGTGGGCCTGTTTTTGTTTCTTGACGTGAGTCGGCAACAACAACAATCTTTATTTGTGCCTTTGGATGCTATTTTAGATTTACAAAAATATACCCTAGAATGGCAGAGCCAATCAGGCTACGGTGCATATGTCGGCCATGGTTAATCTCCAGCTGTCTGGTATTTTCTGTCAAGTTTCGACCGGTGTTAGGATTTTGAAATTTTATGAAAACGAAATATAAAAAAAAAACCTCAATTTTGTGTATGTGTGTGTGTGTGTGTGTGGGGGGGGGGGGGGGGGGGTGGTTGTTTTTCAAACACGATTGCACTTTCCCTGTGAGCAAAAACAAAGCGGAAAATT
>JAOCPT020559624.1:0-10964 GCA_026546935.2 Palythoa grandiflora | reverse complement strand
TTTCTTCTCTAGGCTGAAGTTTTCTACTTGCATACGCTACTGGATGTTCTAATCCTTCCTGATCTTTCTGGCTTAAAGCTTGTTTCAGTTAGAAGGGGGGGGGGGGGGTCCTAAATAAGTTCCAGGGGGTTGGAAAAAATTTTAAATTTTAATACTCGGGGGGACATTTGTTTGGCACCTAAGAGTATATATCATAGTAATGTAAGACTAGTATAACATATGTGTATGTATGTACACTGTACGATGTTCGTTGATAACTCATATATCAATTATTTGGAATGTGATTAATTGCAGGACTCTTGGTTTGCCAAGATTTTTGAAAAATTTCGAAATGAAAGGAAAGGAATGAAAGCGGACCCTGAGGTTATTCTGAAGAAAAGGAACAAAACTGAACCAGTTTCACAAATACCATCTGGGCTACGCAGAGGTGCAGTAAACTGGGTCCCTTCCTTATCCAGAAGGAGAAGATGAGGCATCTTTGGCCAAGCACAAGGAGTTCATCCAAGATGAATGGTGCAGACGCCGTCCAGACATGGAGAAAATCAGCAAACAGATGCAACTAACTTTCCCCGATCAGCGACGCCTTATGAATAAAAAGGCAGATATTAAGGACATCAAAGCAGAATACCCTGCATTGTTTGACTATCAGCAGGTAATGATGAAAAACCTAGCAATTTAGCTGTTAATTTCTGTATGGAAGGTGTATCTTAAGCACCTAAATTACCTTTAAGCAAAAAGAAGTTAAATGTGTTGCATGTTTTTGATTATGTATTTTTCTTAGCAATTATCTGATAGTATCTTTAAAGAACTCTGCATTACTGTAAGTACAGTATAGGCAAAATTCCCAACTGACCATGATCATGAAAAGTAGCTTATACTAAATATTCAAATTCACTTTCATGTGTTAGCTATAGGCAAAGATGGTAAATAAGCATTGCTGTAATACATCAACTGCTTTTAAGTACTAGTGTTAATAATATTTTTCCTTTTCAGTGGATACTATTTGAATCCAGATAAGAATAAGATAATGGTAAAGATACTGTATACTAAAAAGCTCCAGATATTAGAGGAGTTTGAGCGTGTCCTATACCAAAATGTTCAAGTATTGCATGTTTTCAGAGCAAACCTTGGGCAGTTGGCAGACCGCATCCTCAAGGTCGGGGAGACAAGAAAGGAGGAAGCTGTCAACCGACTTTTGGATAAGCTGCTGCCGCAGTGTAGTGAAGAGGAGGATAATGAACCAACCCCTGGTGAGTGAGAAACAAAACCTAACACGAAATGCAGGAAATATTATATTATTTTATATAAAAATACATGTACTGTATCTAAATTGGTAACTGCAACACTAATTTATCTATGTTGATGGGCTGACAAAATCTTTTCATTATAGGCTTTTATTAAATTTTCAACCTCAAGTATCAGCTCATATACCAAATTGACCATAAAATTATATATAAAATTATGGAAACTGACTGTGCATGTATAAGTGTTACAAAAGCTGAAATATGGTGCTGAATAAACTTTAGCTACCATTTTCAAGTATTGATAGGTTTGGAAAAGTAGTTTGACAGCGGTTAGTGACATCAAGGAAAAGGCACGTAGAACATGTGAAAAAGTAAATTAGACATGCCAGAGTGTATGTGAGATAGCGAGTGAGTTAGAACTCTGTACAAACTAATACAAACTTTCGTGATTATAAAAAGCCGACATGTGAATCTATCCAGGAGTATTTTATCTTTTTATGTCGCTTGTACCGTTCACGACATAAGTGACACCTCCGACGGGAATACTAACTCGAAATTGCTGAGACACTTGTCAGATCTCTGGAAACTGAAATCCAGGTATTGAAACTAACTAACGATGATACGCCCAGTATTATTGCAAAAGGTAAACTAATTGGATTTGAACAGCAACTCAAAACTCTGGGAAGTTTTCTGGAAGAGATCCACGAGCTGAAAGAAAAAGTCTAAGAAGTGAAGCTAGCGGAACAATCTGCAAAAAAAGTAAAGGAGTGGATAGACATTAGAAACGGACAGCAACCATTCGAAGACGCCATAACTGAAATTGAGGAAGCGATTTCAATGCTGAAAAATTCGCAACTGTAAAAGAAAAAAGAAGAAGAAATCCAGAAGGCGAAGGCCAGAGAAGAACAACTAAAGTTTGAAAAAGAGAAAATGCAACAGAAACTACAGTACGAGAAGCACAGGGAGAAGAAAAAGAAGGATTTTACAAAGAGTGCCGCCGACTCAAGTGCTAAACTAAACGCCAAGTTGCCCAAAACTGGCTACCACAAAGTCAATGGCACCAACGCAGATTGGCTACGATTTTGGAATCAGTATGAAGCAGATATTAACGAAGCAGATATTCCCACCGCGACCAAGTTTGCTTACTTGAAGGAGCTTGTGGCGCGAAAAGTAATGGATTTCCATTAAATAGTAAGGGTAATGAAAGAGTAAGAAAAGTCTAGGTATGGAAAAACTTCAGAAATTGTTAATGCTTATGTTCAGAATAATTAGCTTTACCATCCGTTCACGGTTCCCAGCCAACTAAAATTCTGTTTTTTTAAAAAAAATCGTTTCAAGCATTCAACTGCTACAAACTCTGGACAAGCTGAGAGACGTGAATGGTTATGTACGTGTTACCCTTAACTCTGGCCCAAGGCATGGATATTCAAAAGTTGACAAGTTGCCTTCGACATGCAAAGTATCAAAGCTGCTAATTTTAACCAAGTCATCTCTACTGTTTCTATCGTTTATTTTATTGGCTGTTGATATTAATCCTAATCCTGGTCCTGGTAATGTTTCTGACGTTCCAACTCTTAGTTTCAAACTAGAGGGTTTTCGGTTGTTCATTGGAATGTTCGAAGCCTTCTCGGAAAGATGGATCAATAAAGATTATTGTGTGAACGCAATGGCGCAGATATTATAACCTTATCTGAAACCTGGCTAAATAAAGGCATAGATGACAGTGAAATAGAGTTGCCAGGGTATTCTATCATTCGACTTGACCGTAGTGAAAGGACCGGTGGTGGTGTGATAATTTATATTCGCGAGGGTTTGATATTCACCGAGAGAAATGACCATAATAACAACGAGGCAATTTGGATACAAGTGAATTGAACTCGCTGCAAGCCTTTAATTATTGGATGTATCTATCGACCCCCAAATCAACAAGTGGACAAATTTCTTGAAGATTTTAATAATTCTTTGGCCGGAATTGAATCCCATTTCGATAAAATTATACTTGGCGATTTCAACATCGATTATTCAACTAAAAAGTCAAGAAATGCTAATCAGTCAGATAGACGAAAACTCAAGGGAATAGCGGACCTTCATGACATTAAACAAATAATTGATTCTCCAACACGCATCGCTGACCACTCTGAAAGTCACATTGATTTAATATTCACTTACAATGTCCAAAAAATTGTTGATTTTGGAGTAAAGGACTTTGGTATCAGTGATCATTCAATGATTTATTGTGTGTTGAAAAGTGGGCTTATAAAAGTTCCGCCAAAAACGCTTGAATATCGAAGTTTTAAGTCATACAACAAATCATCTTTTAGACAAGATCTCAAAAACGTCCCATGGCACGTTGTTTTTAATAATCCTGAAGACTTAGAAGGCTGCGTGCAAACTTGGAACAAATTATTTCTACAAGTTGCGGAGGATCATGCGCCAACTAAAACACGTAAAGTTATAGGAACTCCGACTCCCTGGATGGCTTCTGAAATTGCAACCTTGATGAGAGATCGTAATTACTATCTAAAAATGGCAAAAGGTAATAAAATTAATTTTCATTGGGAACAATACCGCGCTTTAAGAAATAAAGTCCAACGTAAAATCAAAAAGTCGAAATCGAGTATTACTGCAATCTTATTTAAAACTCTCGAAACAACCCTAGTGATTTATGGAAATCCGTTAAAGAAGCAATACCTAGAAGCAATCCACGCAAAGATAATGTAACCAGTATAATATCGGATGGGATTACATATACCAACCCCACATCAATAACTTCAATATTTAATCAATTCTTTGCGACCATCGGTGTAAAACTTGCTGAAAAATTTACAATGAGGAACACTCGGACAACTAATAGTGTAAATCAAGCCTCGTGCACTTTTGCTTTTAAAACGATGAGTTGTGAGTCTGTAATAAAGATGATAAATGAACTTAAACCTAATAAGGCAGTTGGTTCGGGTAAAGTGAGCTCTCAGTTGTTAAAGGATGCTGCTGATATTGTTGCACCAAGTCTTACATTGTTATTTAACATCTCCATAAATACTGGTTGTTTTCCATCCACATGGAAACTGGCAAAGATATCCCCTCTTTTAAAAAAAGGAAATAAACAAGATCCTTCTAATTAAATACCAATTTAAATACTACCTACTATCAGTAAACTACTAGAGAAAGCCGCTGTACATTCGCAACTATATTCATATCTTCGTGATAACAACCTGCTTTTTCAAAAATAGTTTGGTTTTAGACTGAACTCTTCTACTGTCACCGCTCCAGCTATGTTTACAGACAAAATCCTATCAGCCATGGACAAAGGTCAACTTACGGGTGCCGTATTCATCGACCTGACTAAGGCCTTTGATAAGGTGAACCACTCCATTTTATTATCTAAGTCATGCAGTCTTGGTGTTCCGAATGCCTCTCCTGCTTATACCTGGTTTGAGTTTTACTTGTCTAATAGACGTCAAGTGACAGTCTGTAACGGCACAATGTCTACTCCAGAAACCGTTCAAATTCGTGTACCCCAAGGCTCCATTTTGGGTCCCTTATTGTTTACGTGGCCTATGATTTGAATGTTATCCATGGAAACGTGTTCTTGGTTGTTTTCAATGCAATGTCTATACATCATAGATTTTTTGTCCCTTCCCGTATAGTTGTTCACACGTTCTGCCATTCTTCTTGCTGTCTCACCAATGTAGGTGGATAAATATTGTTGATTCTGACATTTTATTTTGTATATGATGTTATGTTTGTGTTTTGTGCGTGTTTTATCTTTTCGTACAAAATAGGTCCACGATGCGTACACGTGTTTGATGCGATTGATAGAAAATGGCTGATTTAGTATATAGCGAGTTGTGTTTTTGCCGAAGACAAGAAGTTACAGAATGAGTATTGTTTTTTATCGCCATTTTTCTGGCCTTAGAGAAAAGCAATGGGGAAACAGAAAATGGTGATCTGTTGCATTGGTGGGAAATTCAGTCAGGAGGCTTGCCATTTATTTTGAAAGTGATTTGTTTCCATTTTCAAAGTATTTAAGGTTGAGAATTGAAACTATGCCTTTTAATGTTAACCTGTTCTTTTCATTTCTGAACATTATGTTGTAACATTTACTTAATTTAAGGTATAGGCTTGGTCACATGGCCTCTTAATGATTGCGAATTGAAACTATGTAGAGTTCACAGAGATCAGCCAAAATTTGGAGCACAAATGGTTACTATGTTTGACAAAAGAATCCCCGTTTTTATTTGGTGTGATTGGAATAAACAAAGTTCGCATTCGCACGAGTTCTGGAATTTTATTGTGTCATTTTCCAGTTTGAACAGTCTGTTCATGTTTGGGAAAAAAAGATTATGGCTGAAGTCAATGGACAGTTCAGTTATCTTTTATTGATCAGACTTGCATCGTGAAGATTTGTGGAATAATTATGATTTAATGTTGGGTTAGCAAACCACAGATGGCACATTTACTGTTATTTTGGATCTTTGGTATCATCAGCAGTTTGAGCGAAAAGTTAAGGTACTTTGGTTACTGGACAATTTTTTTATTGAAAAGCTGTGGTGAAGAGAAAACAATTAAAACTGAACTGTACCCCAGAAGGATTTGGGTGTCCAAGAAAATGAAATGTACCAGACATCACAAATCAAAAAACTTCGAACAGTTTATTTAGGTTACTACAAGTGGGTCGTTTTTTGGACTATTTTGGAAATTGATACAACTATACATTCAACTCAACAGCAGTTTATCTATAATCTAAATAATGAATGAACTTTAATTTCGCCAAAAACTTTGTGTCACTTATAAAATGGATGGTTTATTATTAATTTAAAAGAATGACTGCATTGGTAAAATATCAACTGGACTATGGGAAAATTTATCTCAAAAATAGAAGGTTATAAAAAATGGCTAGTGTGAGACTTAGATTCTGGCTTTTTCTTCTTTAAAATCCCGGCCTCTTGCAACCCGTTTTTGTTAGTGTAATGTGCATGTAATACTATAAAACTTTTAATGGTATTTACTGATTAGTATAGCTAACTGCGTAGAGACAAGAGTTTTAGATTTGCGCAACAAAATATGGCAACATAACACAAAATGAGAAAAGTTGTATCTCCATAAATCCTATTTTAATTAAAATTCTAATATTTAGCAATCAAAGAATACGTTTGTTGATAATAAACAGCTCACACAACAAAGCTATTTTCATATAGAATATACCAGAATATGCCCTCGGGCGACTTGAGTCGTCCATTTTTCGTTTTTTCTGCTCTTAACAAAGCCCAGCGTAGGAGCTGTTAAAAAAGGAAAAGTTTGCATCGAAAGTGTTGTTTGTTGTCGAGATATTACAAGAAATGTTTTGTACTCCTTCCTAAATAAATAAAATTGTCAAGTTGTTTATTGTTATGTATAGATTTGTTCGTGGAAAATGTTATATCTTTATTTTGGCTATCATGGTAGTGTTTTCGTTTTCATTTTGTAACTCATTTCTGAGATTTTACAATTTTGTCTTCTTAGTCGACCCATTTACAATAAATCATACAAGATTAAAACATGACTTGATTCCTGGAAAGGGTTTTAAATTAAGGAACGTCCAAATGTATTCGTCCGCATTGTCTTAGTTATAAAAGCAGCCGCCAAATTTGGCATTCACATAAATTACTTTTATAGCAATAACAATCGGCTTAGTTTAAAATGTTCAGTAATATTTTTTAGTTCAGCAACATCGTTTTAAGTTGACATGTCAAAATAGCTTTCTGAACGTACAGTAACGAGTTTTTCTTAAAAATAGTATGTGCAGTCAGTCAGTTCTCTTCAAATTCGGTTGCCACGATTTATCGAATTTACTGTGTTGCCCACATGCAGTCTTAAGCTGTTTTTGACCCAATTCAGTTTGAAGCCTAACATTTTACATTACCGATACGATACCATAACCCTTTATTTCAACACGACAGTAGTTAAAGCTAGTAGCTTGTGGGGCTTTGCATAAAATAAAATAATTACGAAGTTGAATAATTACACTTTTAGATATATTACAAAACTAAAATATATGGTATAATTAAAATAAATGCTAAAGTTTATTGAGTTGCTTATTTTCATTAAAATGATGAAAATAATAAAATCTAAAATTTACAGTATTGTGCAATGCCACTTCCATGTAAAGTTTTTGGATGATATACAAAGTCGCTTTGCCTATATCTAGTCACTGCGGCTTTAGAGTTACCTAAAGTTTTTTAGGTTCATTAACTGCACTCTTTGATATATATATATATATAAGAACGTCTTATTTTTCGGCCGAGGCTGAATGTTTTTAAATATTTAGGGGAGTTTAACCTCAAATGTTCTTAGTGTAATCATAAGTATTTCGATCGGTGTACACGTTTTTTTTTATAAAGAACACCTTTATAAGAACAACGACACTGTATGTGTATCTACGAGCTTCGATATTTGATATACAAGTAGATATTGAAAAAGAGAACTTATAAGTCCTGCAAATTGCTCCTGTAAAAATGTATTCCAAGTATTTTACTCAAACTGCAAACAATGTTTCATTGTCGACTATTTGCCGACTCCATGATTTTGTGCCTTGATGTAACAACATAAACTGAGTTCTTGGCCATTCTTCATCCTCGGGTGTGTACTTAGCATGTTCTTAAATTTTGGTCGATCTTCAGCCTGACGTTCTTATAAAAAAGGTTCTATAGAAAAAGTGTATATGTCAAAACGATGGACGCATTTTCAAAACGCAACGATTTGTAATAAAACATTTGTTTTAACCTTGCCGGCCACCCTTTCTGCTTTATGTTTGCTACACAACAAGGGTGTTTCACCGTCATACGGCACTTTCAAAATTAGATTAACACTGTTAGCGAATTTTGGTAGATGGTGGACTTACTCTATTTAACTTGCTTTCGCTTGGGATTCACAGCAGCTCAAAATTCACAGCGAAGTAAAAGAGCAGCGGATGCATTTCAAAATTAACCATTTACAAGGCATTGTTTATAGCAAGTTGTTCGAATATGACCACAGAATTTGCAACTGATTCATCTGAGACTTTTCTCGAAACCAATTTGCATATTGATTGAGCAGATAAAGGTACAAGTACTATCGGATTGGTTAACATTAATTTAGCTTTCTGAATGATTTGTTCAAGAGAAAGTTTTGCCAGCAGGCAATCATATACTATTGTCGACTTTTCAGAAACCACAGACGTTGATCGTTTACATAAATTAATGGCCTTACTTTATGCGTCTGTACTTTACTTACAAAACAACAAGTTAAGAGTTTTTGCCTGATAATTGATTTACAGTTTCGTTTTTTGCCACAAAGTCACTAAATTTCGAGTAAAAGCTAGCGAAAGTAAACAATTCAACTAGACGAATATAAACCTAGAAAACCAACTTTATAATTTATACACTAAATCATGCGTTATTCCATGATTTACAGCTACATTTCCCAGAAAAAAAAAACTTTGTTTGGTATCAATATATAGCTTGGATAAATTGTACTAAAAATGTTACTCTTCTGCTTCCTTTTTTATCAACATACATTGATCAGTAACTGCCTCAAAACGATCACTTCCTCCCGTCCACTTTGTTTCGGTCGCAACTGACTTGTCTGCTGTCTCAGACTGGATAAATTTTAATAAACAAATCAGGCTTGCCGATCGCCCTCTTTGAGTTCACAGACTGAGTTACGATTAAGGAGCCCAAACTAGTTCGTACCACAAGCATTTACGTAAAGGCGCACTACACTGAAGGGTTATAGACACTTACACAACTCTCAAACGCTTTACTACGGCTATTGCGCGGCCTTAGAACGCAGAACATCTCACAGCTAGATGGAGTGAGTTGCGTGCCTACTTTGCTAAGGTAGGAAACCAATGGTTTCCAAAGAAAAACCTTCGGAGTCAGATTGAGATTAACAAAAGTCAGCCCCATGCAATTCAAGGATTCGATCCTGGGTAGAGAAGAGAGGCACAAGCGTTGCTACTCGGTCATCCTAACTCACATTTAATGATTTCCTCACATCAATTACTTATAACTCATATGAGTAATTGTTACCAAGACGGTATATATACTAAAGGATATTAACCAGCAAGCTTAATGTACATTTAGGACTTTTATAACTTATGAAAGGCAAGGAACAATACAACACAGAACTCACGCGAAGCTATACTCTGTCTTTCTAGTCATCGCTGCTTATTCCTCGACACTCATCTCTTTACAGTAAATATCCCAGCCACATCAATCGAGCAATTATCTCGTAGTGAAGCCTGTTTTTCAGCGGCAAGACATCGTGATCTTTTGAATTTATCTTGCAAAATTTACCATTAAAAATCAGTCTGTTGTAAATATCATGCGATTATGAGAATAAAATCATTGTTAGTTGTGGAATACCGGACTTAAAACGATTCACAAGAGAAAACCGGTTAAACCGGATTGCTTTTGGTTCGTCATAGGATTCGCGCGGGGATCAAGCATGAACTACACTCAACAGAGTTTCTTATAAATAATGTTGACTTTTGATTTGTTTCCGAGAAAATGTGAATTGGACAATAGAGTTCGGATTAAACCGTTTCTTTAAACTGAGTAGATTTTTCATTTTTTAACGGATTTAATATTGATTCGAAGATATTATATAACTATAGAGTTGGAAATGAAAATTAGTCACGCGAATGAACCGGTTATACCAGGTTGCTTTTGGCTTGCAGGTGGCCTGGAAGTGAGCATGAGCAGAACTAAGTTTATTTTGTTTCTAAGGAACTGTGAACTGGACTATGACGTTGGACTAAGTCGTTTCTTGTAACTTAATAAACTTTCACTGGAGCCGATTCAATTAGATTTGCTATTGATTCGAAGATATCGGAATAATTCGCAAAACCTTTTTTCATAAAAATAGACCTCAAAGTAATGCTAGAAGTAGTATAATCGGAGTCAAAATGATACCGCTCGACTCTCAACCTCCTTGGCTTCGGGCCTCATTACACTTCGCTTTGACTCCGATTATACTACTTAGATGACCTATAATACCACTCAAAAAGCTATAATACCACTTGAATGATACCATTTAAAAATGATACCGCTCAAAATCTATACTACATGGATAGCTATATGATATAGGCTTTCTAACCTTTTCAAAATAATACCATCTGCTATAATTCCACCTGCTTCATAAAATTATAATATCACCTCTAGCTAAAAACCTACAGGATGACGTTTTTATAGCGCATTTTTTGCGCGGCAACCAGATTATTTTGGCAACCAAACCATCTTGTATGCTTCCTATATTGTTCTTTTTTTCCCAAATTCAATACAATTTTACTTTCTTTTAAAAAAATGCCATCCAAAAATATTTGCAACTACAAATTGCACTCTCTTTTCTCAAATAACAACCAAATATATTCGCAACTACAATTGCAAAAACATGGAAAAAAATAGAACACTTGCCGTACAGCAAACTTTTGCAAACATGGGAATTCGCACACAGAAGAAACTAGCACAACATATATTGCTGGAAAATTCATGCTTATCGGCTGAGATCTCCCCTCTTGAGTAGGCGTGGTCTATCTTGATGGGTTGATGCAGGCCTTCAACGTCTTGGATGCGTTATCCAGTTATCTTCTGTGTGCGTATGCTATTAGTATAGGTAATCACAAGACTTCGAGTTCAATTTGGAAATAATTTGCACGAGTGGGTTTTTCAAAAAGTATCAAAATTGCATGAGCCCGTAGGG
>JAOCPT020559592.1:0-10967 GCA_026546935.2 Palythoa grandiflora | reverse complement strand
TTTCATTTTAATTTTTCCCCCCATGGCCACCCCCAAATACCTACTGGGCCCGGTACACCCCCCCCCCCCCCTTCACAAACCCTTCAGTATCTGCCTTATGCAAAACGTATGGTTATACTGTACCACTTGGCGCCATCTTGGGTATAAAACAACAAAAGGTTGCATGTTTATCTACTTAACAAATAGATTCCATGTTGGCATGCATCTGTTCTGTAATAGATAACAGATGATGTCAAACTGTGGTAAGAACAAAAAAGTGGCACACGAGGCGATGGCCACGTGTTTCACTGATGTTCTTACCACAGTTTGACGTCCTCTGTGATCTATTACTGAACAGACGCACAAAGCATGGAATCTATTTGTTTTATATAAAAAAAAATTAAAAACTTTGTAATGGTGAGGTCAATCATGCGTCTGTTCTCTAAAAGATCATAGGCGAGAACCAATCGAAATGGGAGAATAACTTGGGTAGTTGTATAATAGTTTATACAATTATATGTTAGAATCACGTACGAGAGAAAAGAGACCATATAAAAAATGAATCTCTTATTAACTGAGTACTGTAAGTAAGGGACCTGAGTATTTCATTTTTGTCCCACATAGGCAATGAAGAAAAAACTTGGGTCTGTAACTTAGGGTACGAATTGATCAAATGAGATTAATAAAATGTTAATCATATGGCCTTTTGCCTTTTCTGTGACAAGTACAGAGTGAAATTGACAAGTATTTTATTACTTCACCTTTGGGATTGAATTCAAACACAATTTCCAAGTTTGGCATTTCTTCATCGCTGCTGTAATTAATTGTTTAAACACCTTTTTACTGAATAATTGACTCAGGCAACTTTTTAATTTTCCGCTTTTTAAAACAAAACAAATGCAGCAGTTTGGGAAGTGCGGGTCCATAACTTAAGTTACAGATCTCGAACTGACCAATCAGAGTGTGCGAAATGACTCCTGTGTTGGCCATGATGAAAAAGTTTCTGCACATTAGTAAAAGTTAGGGTAGGCTGAAACAGTAAATTACAAAATTTCTCCACCAACATTGCAAACAAAAACGGTAAAAAGGTTAAAAAAAATACTTTCACTATCACCTTTCTCATGTACTCAGCATCTGCTCTGGCCTTTTCTCTTCTTGCTGTCCGCAGTATTTTGTCATGCTCTTCCTACAAGTTAGGGGATAACCATTACTTGTATTATAAAACCAATGAATAAAAAAATCAGCTTTGGCAATTGCACTCCTTGCAGTTAAGGACTGAATTATGTGGATGTGGCTCAAGGAGATTACAGACTTGTAAGGGTTACAAACGCAAACAAAGTTGCAGCTGCTTTACGGCCCATGCCACAGCCAGATATGAGATATCTTAATCTGTCATTGGCAATGGTTATTACAAAAAGGCCAAGGATCTACCACACGTTATAATATTTGGATAAAATCAATTTGCTATTGATTTAAAAGTTTTCTACTGTTTGAGTTATGAAAGAAATTAGATGTTGATAAACTGCCGGGGGCTGAAAGGGTTAAAAATATTTGCTTCTGTAATCCTACCTTTCTAGCAAGGTTTTCCAATATTTGCAAATCAAGCTCCTATGGAATAAGAAATCATATTAGATATAAATTTCAGAAAGAGATCAAAAGCGCATCGTGCAACAAAAAGTCAGTGTGTAAATCTCTCAAATGTCAATTACTGGTTCCAAGCATCTTTGAGAGCCACATGGTTACAGATTAGGTTTAAGTTTCTCCAGAAGAAGTCAAATTACCCTGTCTCTATTTGCCATGATAAAACAATTAAAAAACAAAGGTTTCCTTCATACAATGGCAACATTTATGTAGTTTGCACAGTGGTAAGATTTCTGCCTTCCAGCCACAAGGTCCCATGTTCAAATCCTGGCTCTACTGGCCTGGTTGGTGCAGTGGTAAGATCTCTAGCTTCGAGCCACAAGGTCCCATGTTCAAATCCTGGCTCTACTGGCCTGGTTGGTGCAGTGGTAAGATCTCTACCTTCCAGCCACAAGGTCCCATGCTCTAAGCTCTAATGGCCTGGTTGGTGCATTGGTAAGATCTCTACCGTCCAGCCACAAGTGTTGTATTTTTTTCACCAAAGTTGACCCATACTTATCAGGAACATTAAAATGAGTACCAGCTTCAGCTGGAAGCTAACATGCAATAAATTAATGTCCTGTTCAGGGCCCAGGGTTAAAAGCTAAATCCTTTTACGAAATTAAGTGACCCTTTGGAGCCAGTGCTTATCTCTGGTTTATGTAGTGTTAAGCGGATGAGATTCATTTCCTCCCCTTGGATGGGACACTAATCTGTTGCAGGTTAGCCCCCAGCAGAAGCTGGTACTCATTTTACCAACGTCATAAGGATTAAAAGCTGAGAAACATTTGGCAGAAAAGACAAAATAATTGTCCAACACCTGGCTGAGCAGGGATTTGAACTCAGAACCTTGTTGTTGGAAGGCAGAAATCTTACCACTACACTATGCTGCTGTCCGGGAGAACTCCACAGGGGGATTCTGCACAGAGTCTGGACCCCTTGCACTTTTATTTGAAAGTGCCCTTTAAAATACCATATAAACTAAAAATTAAATAAAACAAGATGTTGATTTTCACTAACAACATTGTATTGAAATTATTTAGTTAGCTCCGGTGATGTCACAAGACACACACACGAACTTAGGTAAGAGGAGGATATACTGTAGGTTACCGTACGTTTACATGCACAACTTAACAAAACAGTAGTACGCCTTACTGTTTGATATTTCTTTGATCACTTTAAACATTTCTAACATTATTTCATTACTAAAGCTTTACGAGATCAGAACAATGACACAAGAAATAATTTATTTACTAACCAGAGCTTCCTGTATTTGTTGACTTTTTCTTCTCAGCTGTGCTTTATGTTGTCTGATTAAAACACGTCTGGGCAAGTTAAGAAATAAGAAAAGTCCTTAAATACATTATTGAGTAGTAATACCAATGGGGTTGACAGTCATTTGAGAATTTGTTGTATTTACAGCATTTCCTTACAATGACAAATCAAACCTGCGAGGCTGATAAAAATACTTGCTTTCCACCCGATTTGGGTCAAAAGAGATTTTAAAAATAGTTCCCTAATAAATACTTTCACAAGCAAATTCATTGTAATTTGCCATAATTCTATGTTAAATTTTAATACCTTTTTCATTTTTCCTCTGTTACCTCACTTTCACTAAGCAGTAATTAATTCTTCTGAACAGGGTCAATGAAGGTGAACAAAGTCTATGGGCATTTAAAACTAGTCTAGTACTATACTGAGTACTTAAACTGAAGATAGGGTTTCGAAAGCCATCAGAGGTTATGCCTCAACTAATCAAAATTATCTTAATTTTGACTTGTTTGTTGCCTACTGAGATTCCTAGCTTACCCCAGCTCTCGTTTCTTTCTGGCTTCTTCATACTGCCTTCGCTTCTCTTCCTGAAATCAGAAATATACCTATTGTAAATGAAATTATTAACATCAAACAAATAATTGCATAAGATAACTGATGTATCTTGGTTAGAAGGATGTCCTCTCAATATTTCAAATTTCAAGAGTAGAAATCTAGTTCCATATGTACAATCATGCAGATCAGATACTTAGTGTTGTAATTATATTATACTATATTGTTTTATCTATACCCGCTGCAAACCCTGTTTTGTACACCAGGCCACCCCACACATTAGAGCACACCCATGTTTATATTTCTAGTTGATTATTTATATATATAAGACACCCTTCTCACTTCTCTCATCTTACATTTTCCCAAGGTAGCTTTTTGGGCAGTAAAAAGTAGTTACTAGATGACCCCCTTTTGATACACAAATAATAAATAATTCTACAAAGACACAAAATTCAGCTAGAAAAATTATACAATTTATTTACCAATCGATGGAAAATTAACAACTTTTACAGTGGCCAGTAGAAGTTAAAAGTTTCCACGGTTGAAAACTGGAATCAATTGATACAAGGGATGCCAGGTAAAATGGAATTGTGAAAGCAGAAACAAATAAACAAAATGTTTTTCCTCAGGTTTTGTTGGATGCTTTCATTTTTTCAGGAAAAATTGCAAAACCTATCCAGCACAATCTTCAAAAGGAAGATATTTTAGTATTTCGTTCCAAAATTTTTTATTTATAATAATTTTTTTCAAAACTACATGGAAAAGCTCCCAGGATAGGTTGGATGCACATCTATTGTAGGATATGATTCCAAACCATCGCAACCTTTCAGAGGCCCTGTTCAGATAATTTCCCACAGAGATTCATTATCTATTTAGTTAGTATAAGAATTAGCCCCAAAAAACAATCTCAATCATTGGTTGCCCGTTCTCTTTAAGGGAAGCTAAGCTCCAAAACTATTTTTTTTTATGTTTAAGAACATCTTTTTGGGATAACAGAAATGTAATTTTTATGGCGATTTGCTTGATCATATTCTGCAAACATAATGAAAAAAAAGAGCTAGTCAATCTTGTAGAGACCACAATATTGCACTGGCAGCTGACATCGCAACGTCCAACTTTCAAAAGAAAGTTTGCTTTGTTTGTCCAGACTGTTTTACTGCTTGCATTTTCCATAAACCTATATAATATTTTCTTTTTAACGAGCTTTACAAAAAGATTGCACTTCTTCGATAACAAATTGTAATACAATGTTGTAATGTCTTGGATTACTTTAGGCGGCTCCCTTAGTATTCATCTGGCAGGTTTTGTAAAATATATTTAAGGACGCAGCTTGAGGAATCGCCCTAAAAATTACATTTCTGTTATCCTAAACATATATTGTTATGAAATAATAAAAAATAGTTTTTGAAATGAGCTTCCTTTCAAAGGGTGAGATACAATTGAAACAAGTTGAGTTAATTGTTAGTTCTAACCAAAGCCTATGACTTACAGCCTCTTCAATCTTTCGCTGTTCATTTACCAAAATCTCTTGCTCTCGCTTCAATATTTGTGCCTAAAACAAAAAAGCATTTATTAAATAGTCACTTTTCATAAAGAATGCTAACATATTAAGAAATATTAATTAAAAATTTTGAATGATTTAATTTCAATTGTTATTAAAGTTTGTCTTTTTTCTCATGCAGATATTATTATCATATCTTTGCTCACTTCTGACATGGAATTAGAGGAATATCAGAACAAGGTTTTCTAACAAGAACAGTTTCACAAACCTAGAAAGAAACACTCTTATTTGCTACACCTTTCACCCCCTCCCCGGCCCTGAGCAAACAAAAAATAATTATGTATACAGCAGATAAAAAATATAGACTACATGTATGAAAAAATAAGCATTATTGCATCATTAAAATTAGTGAATCACCTCTTCCTCCTTTCTTCTTAGCTCTTCCATTTGGCTTTTCAGCTCTGCTGCAACTTCCAACTCTTCTCTGTCAAACAAAAGAACACAGAATGTTCGAACTTACAATTACGGGATTGCCACTATATACTGGGTGTGAGATTCAATGACTTTTTCAGGACTTTTTCAAGCAAATCCAGGACCTCATCTATCAAATAAAACTTGAGTGCAGTGCTAAATTCACACATCTTTTCATAAATCAGTTTAACAATACACATATTATAATATTGTAAAACAAAACAAATCGTTTACTGGAAATGCAAAATCCTGCAACATTCACGACGTTGCGGCCATAATCTACAGCCTTCATCGGCTTACTGCTTGTCACGTGACAAGCGGCAAGGAAGTTGGCTGAGGGCCCGGGTACGAAGGGGCATTAAAGCAGCTGTATGGGAGAGGGTTGAAAAGCCCTCTCTCAACCACAAGGGAGGGCTACGGTACAACCTTTCATCCACCTGGGACTAGGCCCTCAGCCAACTTCCTCGCCGCTTGTCACATGACCAAGTTAGGTCACGTGACAAACAGTAACCTGATTACAGCTGCAACATCGTGAATGTTGCAGGATTTTGCATTTCCAGTAAACAATTTATTTTGTTTTACAATATTATTATATACACTGGATGGATGAACATTTTCATTATCAATACACATATTATATCAACAGGCTTTAAAAAAGATTTGTTTCTAGACAGAAATCAAGCCTGTGGGAGTCAAAGTTTTTGCTTTTCATTTTTGTCACATCAAAAATATTTTAACAAACACCTTATTTTTATCATTTTTGGTAATTAAAAAAGAAAGTTTTGGCCAATTCCAGGATTTTCAAGGACCACAACCCAAAATTATTCAAGGACATTCCAGGCACTGCAATTTTTTTTCCCAATTCAAGGATTTTCAAGGACTGTAGGAACCCTGACAATTAGCAAAGAACACACAATGAAATTTAGATATTGTTATCCTTAATGCTGAATAACTCTTTAATGTGAACATTTTTACAATTTGTGCTGCTTAATATCAATAAATTCATTTGTTAAATTAAAGACAAAACAAAAATTATTAAAAAAAATAAAGCAGTTGATTCTGTGGTGAAAATTAAACATAATAATTACAATCAGAGTTTAAACCTTGTTAAAAATAAGACAACAGCCAACCATTATGAAGCAGTGATATGCCAGGTGAAATTTTCTTTTTCCACTTCTTTTATGAGCCATTACTACTTCCACATAAAATTGGCTTCTGTTTTTCTGTTTTTAAAAGCTAAATTCTTAACATGAACTCAAATTGATTTTCAAGTAATCAGGATTATTCATATAGTTGCCAAGTTTTTAAGAATGTTAGATGTGAGACTTTCTAGAAACTCCACATGCCATACTCCAATGTACAGTAAGATCAGAATTACAATAATTTGGTCCTAGGTCGAAGGTAGTATTTTAATCAAAATAATTGCAAATTAAATAATTTTAAGGCAACTCTGATTAGTAATAAAAGGATCAATAGAGAGAGGCTGGATATACTTGTTACAATTTTTAATAGCTTTAGTTTTAACTTGTTTGTAATTACTTAGATTTTAGATTAGTTACTAGTTTCTTAGTTTTAAATATGATAGATGTAAAGCTATCATGTAGAAATACGGTCAATTTAAATCATTGTTATTATTATTATGATGATGTGAAGAAATAGTCCAAAATTTATTGGCGCAAACACTCACTTAAGAAAAGTTTTCATAACTTCTGGAGAATGTGTGAGGTTACGTGACAAATAGAACAAAGATGAAAAAATGTGTGGGTTTTCTTAGGCGTGAGACAGATGTGAGGCAACAGTTTAAAGGATGAGTCTCGCACTTAATGCGTGGGACTTGGCAACTATGTATTCAGGGATGTAGCTAAAGTTTTTAACAGGAGGGAATCTACAAAGTATTTTGGAGAAAGAAATAGTGCTTTACAGCCAGAAAAATTGCGTTCACAGCTAGGTAATTTTCCCGGCTTCCAGCTATCATCTACATCCCTGTGTATGTGTAGCACGATGCACACTGGTGAGATGTTAAGTCTATTTCCTTCCTTACATGCTGGAACCTCATGTTGTTACTTTTTTCCTGCTGAGTTTTTACAATCTGAATTTTATCAAACTTCTGAATGTGGAGATAAAATAGATATATATGACTCACAATGTTGAGAAAAAATGGTCACTTTGCACGATTTTAACTAATAGTAATTTGTTTCTTGGTTTATGTGACACTGGGTTTGTCAGGATACATACTGTACATGTACATTATGAGAGTTAAGGGACACTAGATTTCCTTGCAAAAAGGATTACAATACTTTACCTCACTGAGATTGATTAAACAAACCTTCTCTTATCCTTTTCCTTTTCCCTTGCCTTTTTGATAGCAAGTTGTCGATCTCTTTCCATTGCAGCTTCAACCCTATTTCCCAAAAAAGAAATATCAAGGTCAACATAAGAATGACATTATACTGTCGAGGTCACAAGTGGAGAAACTTGTACACAACTCAGGGTCCAAAATCAACGTTAATTTGACGGACTTCACTTGCCAGCTTGGTCCTGGGTCTCTAAACTGTCTTAAAAATACATTTAGCCAGCCTGTTACAAGGTCTGCTGTCTAGCACTTGCTACATTGTTCAACCTATATTTAAGTCTTTACTTCTGACATGTTGATTCTCAATCCCTGCACATGGAAATAATAATAATTATGAATTTTCCAACAACTTAGCCTAATTTATTAGGGAACGCTTGAAATAAGATCAAAAGCAAATAATGAAACTATGGTTTTCACTGACAATATTGTTGCACAATAAGCTCAGACTTCCAGCACGTATGTGAGTGCACACATACAGATATTTTGTCTTTAGTGGAACCAGTGTTAAACAACATGAAAAATTATTATTCATCCGCCAACCAAAATGGTCAAGCAGTCTCTAAACTGTGGAAAATGCATCCACAGCTACAACTTTAATAGAAATTTCGGGAACCCGTTATTGGAGCTGCGCTCTGTGGGTTAATCCCTGCCTTAGTTGGCAAATCATATAAATTAAAAAAATAATAAAAAAAAATAGAAAAACTTAATGCTCATGAACCATAAAGTAGCTGTGCAAAGCAGATTTGTCAATCTCAATCTGTCTCCAAGGGTTTTTATCCAGGCACTAAGGTTTTCCTCCCTCAGTAAAATCAATTCCTAGCTTATTCTGTTTGCATTGTGGTGAGAAATGTGTAACAAGGTCATTCATGGGCTGTAAAGTAGCTGCAATTGTGTAAGTGTCTGTAACCCTTGTCTGTGTGTAACTAATGTGGCTTTGAAATGCTGGCGGTCTAACTTTGTTGACTTTCCAAATTTACTCCTTCACTACAAAGAGGGTAATTAGCAAAGGATTATTTATTTATTTATTTATTTATTTATTTATTTATATACAGTGGTAAAAGGGGGTCCTAAATGTAGATAGTGAACAACTCACAATCTAATTTCTTTTTCAATTCAATTTATTTATTAATTTTTTTTAAACGCATTAAGGAGATAACAAGAAACTAGCTAAAAGACTGTTGTTCAAAACACTTGGTATATGCTTATATAATACATGTGCACATAAAATAATATGCTATTGTAATATTGGTAGAGGTAACCTACAGAAATGATCTCCAGGATGGAAGGCAGTTCAAAATGAGCTACCTTATTGGAGCTTGATTATCGTTCTTAAGTAGTTTGAGAACCAGGGGGTAACATATACATAAACATTGTAATTGACTTAAACAATAAAAGTAAGGCCACACCAATTAAATTTGCTGTTTTACAAACTTTTAGTCCAAAATGTAAGATCGGAGGGGGGAATAAAAATATAAATAAAAAGCTAAAAATTTCTGGGTCATCCTATACTAAAGTTAGCGAAATACCACAACCAACATCATTAATGATTACCCTAACACAGGGTTCGAAATTCATTTCTCACAACCAGGGCAAAATTTAGCCCCAGGGCACCCTCAAAAAATAGCTCTCTGGGGCTATTTGGTACATTGCTGGGGCAATTTCAATTTATGGATACTTTTGCAAGTTTCGCCAATATTACTGGTCGGTACACATACTTTGCCATTACTGATTCAAACACCAGTCAGAGAAGCAGTAAACAACAATAAACATTCATGTTTTAATTTTCTGTAATATCCAGAGTTTAAGAAAAAAGTCCAATGTGAGGTCAACCACGGGTAATCCTGTTTCCATTTTAGCACTGTTCTTTTCTGGGGATTTTTAGCTTTTCGCGTTGCTGCTGCCTCATTTCTTGACGTTTTTGTGCTGGTTGACGTAGTGCTGCTAATTTCACTTTCGGGTCGATGGCGATGTTTTTGACGGTTGGGATATGCCACATGCCAATAGTGTTGATTGTTTTGAAGTTTTTTTAAACTTTGACATTGTTCAGATTCATGAAATTTTTGTGAAATGTCAAAACACGAATTCAAAACATGAGGAATGCGAAATCAAATGCAAATCGACATAAAAAACCACCCTCGTGAACCTTGTGGTGACGTGTCTCACCGTCTTCTTGTGCCCACGATATTGATGACCAGTTCTTACTCAAAAAGTAGTTTGGCACTTCATATAAGCAACATCAAAGGTTCTGGAAAGTTCAGATTCACTCGCATATGTTCTACTGTTATTGGACACAGAAAAGAATAGAAATAAACCTAAGTGTTTGCTAATTCTACATACAAAAATTCACCAATACTCTTGGTGTTCAAGCTGGGGTGATTTTTAGCGCCACGCATCAGCATTTTTTCCGTTACCTGGCGCTATTTGGTATGAAACCGGCGCTAATAGCTCAGTAGCGCCGGGGAATTTCGAACCCTGCTAACAAACATTTTACACATACTTGATACACAATTACATAAAAAATATAGATTTTAAGCCATAATGCAGTAAGCTGAGCACCCAATTGCAAGCCTTTTCACTTTTTAGTATCTATGGCAAATACATTTTGCTTACTGCTTCCATATATATCTATCATCCTGAAAAACACTCCAAATAATTTAAAAAGAAGGAAAGCAAAGAAAAGAAAGGTTATAGGCAGGTGCAAGTGTAACTGACAAAATGATGAATATTCCTTCCAGAATCAATTTAAGCACTTTATGAAGAAAGCTACTAAAATCTTGAAAATTTATCATCGGATATTATTAAAAAATTTTTACAGTAAAAAAGACACCATGAGGGTTCTTTTACAAAATATAACAAGGTCACCTATATCCAAGGTGGCATCTTGTTATTCAGAAATAAGTTTTTAGTTCAAACCGCCCAGACTTAATTCCTTATATAAATTGCGCTAAAATACATTCAGACTTTAGAGAAGAAAACCATGGATTAAATGAATTACTTAGAACCAAAAAATGTTGGGCATTATTTTATTTTGGCTGGAATTTGTTTTGAGTGAATCTGTCATGCAGAACATCATGGGATGGCATTATTGTTGCATTCAATGCGATCTATCCAGTCACTCCGTCGCTACAGAACTGTTTTATGCAGCACTGCTGCAATCTTCAGTTGCCTGAAGATTGCAGCAGCGCTGCATGAAACAGTTCTGTAGCAACGGAGTGACTG